>CM064483.1:6579174-6811674 GCA_032716605.1 Paralithodes platypus
TAACTCTGTGCGTGGATAACGTGTGTGTGGTGTGTGGTACGGTGTACTGTCATGTGTGTGGTTGGTGTGGTCACTAACTGTGCGTGTATGTTGTGGTGTACTCTGGGTGTGTGTTGGTGTTGTTGTGTGTGACTCATTTGTTTAACTTGTTCGTCCAGGGGAATCCACGCAATGCGAGCTAAGCTCATTATTATCGCGACCTAATCCATTAACTGGGAATGTAATTGCGTGAAATGCATGTTAAGTTTTTAATATGGACTGTTGGAATGGCTGTGGATGTGTGTGTAGTCTGTATTTAGCCAATTGGCGACATCGGAAACGAAGGCTTAGGGTGGATCTGTATGGTACCCTTCTCACTATAGACGGTACCGTCTCGCCCGAAGGCTTAGGTAGCCATCAGCTTAGGTGAACCATATGATACCCATCTCGCCTTGTACCATTTTTGCCAACCCCAGATGGGACGTCACAACGTCGTCCACTTATTCCAGGTACCTATTTACAGCTAGGTGATCTGAGGCTAACACATGAAAGGAGACAAGCCCAATTTGTCTCCGCCCGGCCGGGGATTGAACCCCCGACCCCTCGTGTGTGAGACGAGAGCTCTACCTACTAGGCTACGGGCTGTGTGTGTGTGTGTGTGTGTGTGTGTGTGTAACTGGATGTTTATGCGAGTGTAACTGTGTGTGTGTATAACTGCGTGTGTGTGTGTGTAACTGTGTGTATAACTGTTGTGTGTTTGTGTGTCTGTATGTGTGTTAGACAGAACATGTACATACACGCGCGCACGTGCGTGTCAGTATCATTGTCTGTCTCTCTCTCACTCATTCTCACTCTCACACACACTCTCTCTCTCTCTCTCGACCTTTGACCTTTCTTATGGCGTCAGCTGCTAGAGTTTGACTTTTGCAGGCCTCTTAATATTTAACTTCACTTTAATCCTTTGACGTCATTTTTCAGTTCCTTTTGGCTGCACATACCAATTTATTCTACGCCTACATCGCATTTCACCTTACGGTACTTATTTATTTGTCTACCTCCCCCCACAAAGTTCGACAGAGGTTATGTATTCGCCTCTGTTTGTTTACTTGTTTGTGTGTCTGTCTGTCCGTAAACTAGATATCTCACTAAGTTAAGAACTGATTTTCACGAAATATGGTGGGTAGATTGGATATGCGCTCTATTGAATGTCCCTCTAGTTCGTGTAGTATTCATTCTTACATGTAATATCGTAGCTTACTTTTAGCATGTGTGTATAGCTTTAGCTTAAGACAATATTCTTCAGTTTTGATCTTAAGCTTCATAGCTTGGCCATTCCATTATCACTATTTCTCCCTCGTGTTTAGCCCAACTAGTTTTGACATTTTAAGTCGTTTGCCTGTTTAGTTTGGCGATTTTAAGTCCTTTCGCTCCATTTTTGTCAATTAGACCTTTCGTGCCCTTTGGGTGTAAATTTTTCCTGGCGAGCTTTTGCAAACTTGTAATTTAGGAGGAACCGGCCTTCGGCCTGGACATCTTTGTACCAAAAAATTTACAAATATATCTCGAAGGGGGAGGGGTCTTATTATTTTTTATTTTATTTTATTTTAAGATGGATGGAGGGTTAGGGAGAACAATATATACACTACATTAATACAAAAATAATAATTAAAATATATATATACCCGGTATATATATATATATATATATATATATATATATATATATATATATATATATATATATATATATATATATATATAGATATATATATATATATAATTTGACCCTATGGTCTGATCTTATCTTTAACATATAACTTATCATTACCATTTGATTCCATATTAGTTATTCCCCTTGTCTTTAGTAACAATTGACCTTACCTGAGCTACACCATTTGACTTGATTAACACCTGTCCTCACATCTAACACTTAACTCTTGGCATCCTATAATTATGTTATGCAATTATCAACACGTGCGATGAAGAGAGAGAGAGAGAGAGAGAGAGAGAGAGAGAGAGAGAGAGAGAGAGAGAGAGAGAGAGAGGAGAGAGAGGATAGAGAGAGAGAGAGAGAGAGAGAGAGAGAGAGAGAGAGAGAGAGAGAGAGAGAGAGAGTAATAAATAAGTAGTGGTTCACATGAAGGTACTTTATTAAAGTATTTTTAAAAGGTCCTCCACAATATTAAAGTATTTGACTTATTCGACAGTAAACCACATTACTGTATCAATTTTGTGGAATGCTAGAAAGGAATAGACCTTAATTGGTCCGTGGGGGGTGTTTTTGGATCCCCGACCCCCCACCCCCCTGTTTCGCGCTATTAGTTTGGAGATTCTAAGATGTTTTACCCCATTAGTTTGGCGATAATGAGACGCTTCATTCCATTCAGGTGACTATGTTGTTTTTTTTTTTTTGGGGGGGGGGGGGGGGGGGGGGGGGGCAAGCGCCAGCGCCAGCGAGCCTTTAATTTATTAGAAATCGGCCTTTGGCCGAGATTGTGGTATAGAAAAATGTACAATTATAGCTTGAAGGGGGTCTGGGTTCCTATTTTTTATAGTTTGGAGGAAGTACAAAGGAGTACAAAGGAAATCCAGCAAAAACGTCTTGCGACCCCTCAAGGTTACTTGTTCTCTAAGTTACTGCTGTTTTAAGCAACCAACAGTTTCTCAGAGAGGATATGATAAAGTGTGAATTCAATGGGGGGACCGGATAGCATCCTCTGCTACTCTTTCACAAACACCCAATAGTAATCAGTTTTCATACAGTGAGTCGACATTTATATAGGCCTATCGAAGTCATCAAAGTATCACTCCTTTCTATATTAATTAATATTACAGAAATATTACTCTCAAATTCTATTCAGTACATTATCCAATATACAAAGTATATATGATGAATAAAACAGAATATGTTATGCCTACATAGATATTTGGCAAGGATTCGAAAGGTAGGACTACTTTTCGAATCCTTACCAAATGTATCCCCCATTAGGTTAATACAATAACAATACAGTAGTAAGGAAATATTTTGTGTTTGTTTTTACAAATGCTGTCATTCGTGGGTTTCGGGCAAGGTGCCATTAGTTTGTCGATTTTAAGACCTTTCGTCCTATATTAGGTCTTTTTTTCTTGGCGAGCGATAGCAAGCCTGCAATTTAAGAGGAATCTGCATTCGGCCAGGGCATTGGACATCCAGGGCGATTGGTGTCAATTGCCGTTTGGAGAAATATTGCAAAGAAAAAGCAATACCATTCATTGATAACTGGGATAGTTTCTATGGGAGAGATGGGATGTACGCAAGGGATGGGGTTCATCTTTCACGGTTAGGGGTTTCTACATTAGCTAGTTCTTTAGATAGGGTGGTTATGGGGTTTTGAACAGAAATATTGAGAGTGTAAATGAGAGGTTAAATGGAACAATTTTAGCGTCAGGCGAAAGCGATAAGGATATTCAGTCTCATGCTAAAAATGATTACTATATTGCAAATGATAGTAGTGATGGTGCAACGGAAGCTGGAAATGTCGTTAGAAATAAAGGTAAATTAGGTATAAAGAAAAGAAGTAAATTGAGAGTATATTACACAAACTGTAGGAGTCTATGTAACAAAATGAACGAACTTAGAGCCCTTGTTAGCAAAGAAAATATAGACATAATAGCGATAACTGAAACGTGGATTAATACAGAAACCAGGCATTTTTTAGCAGAATTTGATATACCAGGATATAGTTTGTTTAAATATGACCCAACAAGTAAGAGGGGTGGCGGTATAGCAATGTTTGTCAGGAGTACATTAAAAAGCTGTATTAAATCAGGTATTAGACTAAATAACGATAATGAAAGTGTTTGGGTAGAGGTTAACGAAGGTAGTGAGACCATAGTTATTGGAGTTATGTATAGACCGCCAAATATGAGTAGAAATGACGTTACGTCATTATGGGAGGAAATTAGAATGTCATCAAGGTTTAGCAATGTGTGCATTATGGGGGATTTTAATTTTTCGAATATAGATTGGCAGCATCAAATAGGAGACTCTAATTCTGAGGAGTTTATAGAGGTAGTACAAGATAGTTTTTTATTTCAATTCATAGATACGCCGACTAGAGGTAATAATATTCTCGATTTAGTTTTCAGTAACAATGAACATATGGTAAATAATGTAGAGATAGGGGACCACCTAGGAAATAGTGACCACAATTCTGTGTATTTTAATATACAATGGAAAGGTAATACCAGAGAGAATACAACATTAATACCTGACTTCAGAAAAGCCAATTATGGTGGGTTAAGAAGAGCCCTATTAGCTGACCCTATGGTCAAAAAATTAAGTCGATCCAGGTGTCCAAATGAGTGTACCCCTTGTCAGGCACCTGTCATCTTAAGTCAGGAAGAGACGTCAACCTTGGTAGATACATACGATAATTTTATCGAGTCAGTATTCAATGCACAAAATAAATACATCCCCAAAAGAAAATTTAGATCAACACAGAACCAACCCAAATGGATGAATAATAGACTATTAGATCTTCTAGGACAAAAGAGAGGAATATATAGAAAAATTAGGAAAGGCGAAATTCACCTACTTGCTTACTATCAGAATCTATCAAGACAGGTAAAAAGGATATTAGGAAAGAAAAAAGAAATTATGAAATTAAGGTTGCCAATGACTCAAAAAATAATCCTAAAGCTTTTTACCAACTATATAAATCCAAGGTTAGAGATGTAATTGGTCCCCTTAAAACTTCGATAGGAGAAATGACAGAAAATTATTTAGAAATGAGCAGTACCGGTACATTAAATAGTCAATTTCTTTCCGTTTTCACTAATGAAAATTTGGCACAGTTTCCAGAAGTCCGTAAGGTATATAGCGATAGTATAGAAAATAGGTTAAGTACGGTTACTATAAGTAGAAATGATGTGGTTAAGGAAATTGACAGACTGAAACCTCATAAATCGCCTGGTCCTGATGAGGTATATGCTAGAGTATTAAAAGAATGTAGGGATGAGTTAAATTACCCATTAATATTTTTATTTAACAAGTCATTGGAGACAGGTATAGTTCCAGAAGCTTGGAAGCTTGCAAACGTAGTTCCGATCTTCAAAAAAGGTGACAAAGCAATAGCATCCAATTACCGTCCCATTAGTCTTACATCAATCATAAGAAAGCTACTAGAGTCAATTATTGCTAGTAAAATTAGAAACCACTTAGATACATTTAATTTAATAAATTCTTCTCAGCATGGATTCACTCAGGGACGTTCTTGCCTTACTAATTTGCATAGTTTTTTTCTCAGAGGTATATGATGCAGTAGATAATGACAAGTCATATGATATAATATATTTAGATTTCAGTAAAGCTTTCGACAGAGTCCCCCATGAGAGATTGATGAGAAAGGTTGAGGCGCATGGAATAGGTGGGGCGTTGTTGGGATGGATTAGGTCATGGCTAATTGGTAGGAAGCAGAGAGTCAGCATAAATGGTACGAAGTCAGAATGGGGAGCAGTCAAAAGTGGTGTCCCCAGGGATCTGTATTAGGTCCTCTGTTGTTTGTTATATACATAAATGACCTTGATTTAGGTATAACTAGTAGGATAAGTAAATTTGCAGACGATACCAAAATGGGGAGAACAATTGATTCAGATAGAGATATAGAGTGCCTCCAAAGGGATCTAGATACCTTACACGAATGGTCAGTAAATTGGCAGATGAAGTTTAACATTGACAAATGCAAGGTATTAAAGATAGGGAAGATGCATACAAATGTTAAATATAAACTAGCTAATATGGATTAGAAAACTCGAATTGTGAGAAAGATCTAGGTGTGTTTGTTAGCAATGATTTGAAGCCTAGACAACAGTGTATAAGCGTTCGAAACAAGGCAAACAGGATTCTCGGTTCATCTCTAGGAGTGTGAGTAACAGAATTGCTGATGTTATCTTAAAACTTTACTTGTCATTAGTGAGACCCCATATGGATTATGCTGTTCAATTTTGGTGTCCTTATTACAGAATGGACATAGATTCATTGGAGAGAGTACAACGTAGAATGACAAAAATGATCCATAATATTAGAAATCTTCCGTATAAAGAAAGTTTGAAGAAATTAGGCTTACATTCGTTAGAGAGATGCAGATTTAGAGGGGATATGATAGAGGTGTTCAAGTGGGTTAGTGGGATTAACAAAGGGGACATGACAAATGTACTAAAGCTCAGTGATAGCGAAAGAACTCGTACCAATGGTTTCAAATTAGATCAATTTCGTTTCAGAAAAGATATAGGCAAATATTGGTTTGGTAACAGAGTTGTAGATGGGTGGAATGGACTACCAAGTGCTATAGTGGGATTAAAAACGATAGGGAGCTTTAAGATAAAATTGGATAAGCATATGGACGAGAAGGGTTGGGTGTGAAGGGGGATCAGCAGGGTTGGGCCAATCAGCGCTCTGCAGACCCCCGTAATCCTGCGTTAATCTCTAACCGTTTTGGTAAGATGATCCTCAGGGTATTAGAGTGTTGAGCCTATAATTGGGCTTTGTAACTGGGGTTGTGTGGGACAGGGATCTGCCTTGCTTAGGCCAATCGGCTTTCTGCAGACTCCCATTTTCTTATGTTCTTATGTTATGTTCTTATTGTTCGGTACAAATTTATGTCGAAGGGGGGTCTTGGGGGTATATTTTAAAGTTTGATGGAGGGCTGAGGAGGAAACTAAAAACAAAAATAATAAACAAAAGATGATAATAGTAAATAAATAATTAAATAAATATATACATACACGAAAAAATACATAATAATCTGGCCTTAAATCATGTGGTCTAGGTAATGTTCCGGCTCCCTCGTAATGCATCTTGGGAGCATAATACACATACCTTACCTTTGGATACCTTTGGATGTGTTCGCCGCTCTTCTAGCGGCACCAAGGAGCGCGACGCCGCTTGTTATGGGTGGTGATTTGGTGCAGTAGACTGTTTGAAGCGACAGCTCGCTCCCTTGCGAGGATGGGCTCGTCTGGCACTTTTTGCAGTTCGACATCTAGGGCTCTCTTGAAGTTGTCTAACGAGATGTCCCTCATGTCTCTTACTCGCCGTGGGAGTTTGTTGAAGAGACGTGGGCCTCTGTGTGATAACCAGCCCTCTCGCAGAGAGCCCATAGCACCCCTGTTATTCATCCGGGGGATTTCGCATTCCCAGCCTCTCCTATCACTGAATTTCATGACTATCGGAGTATGTAGGTTTGGTACTAAACCCTCTGCGATTTTCCACGTGTATATTATTAGGTAACGTTCTCTTCTACGTTCCAGTGAGTACAGATTCAGTGCTCTTAAACGCTCCCAATAGTGTAGATGTTTTATCGAACTTATATGCGAAGTGAAATTTCTTTGTACACTCTCTATGTCATTTATTTCACCTGCTTTGTATGGGGATGTTAATACGCTACAGTATTCAAGCCGCGGTAGCACTAGAGATTTGAAGAGCGTTATCATAGGCAATTCACCGCGTGTTTTTAAAAGTACGCAGAATCCAACCCGTTAGACGTTTCGCAGCCGCCACTTTGACCTGGTTATGTACTTTGAAACCCATATTTTCAGACATTAATACCCCAAGGTCTTTCACACTGTCTTTCCGTTCTATTATGTGGTTAGATTCTGTTAAGTAATTTGTTATTTCTTTAACACCATTATTATCTCCATACCGTATTAATTGGAATTTTTCCTCATTGAATTGCATGTTGTTTTCCCTGGTCCACTGGAACACTACATTCATGTCTTCCTGCAGTCGGCCCGTGTCCTCTTGTGTGTTTACTATCTTGCTTAATTTTGTGTCATCAGCAAAAGACGACACCGTACTGTGTCAGGTGTTGGTATCTATGTCGCAAATTAGTATGAGGAACAGAAGGGGCGCTAGCACTGTTCCTTGGG
Organism: Paralithodes platypus; assembly: GCA_032716605.1. Classification (NCBI taxonomy): domain Eukaryota; kingdom Metazoa; phylum Arthropoda; class Malacostraca; order Decapoda; family Lithodidae; genus Paralithodes; species Paralithodes platypus. The sequence goes on from CM064483.1 coordinate 6,587,061, forward strand.
GCACTGAGCTTTTGACATCCGAAGGCTCAGAAGTGACTTGGTTTACTGATACCGATTGTTTTCGGTTTACGAGGAAATTGTATATCCACCGTCCGATTTTCCCAGTTATACCATTTGCTTTCAGTTTGTGGGCTATTATACCATGGTCACATTTATCAAATGCCTTAGCAAAATCGGTGTAAATGACATCCACGTTTTTCTTTTCTTCTAGCGCTTTAAGAATTTTGTCATAGTGTTCCAAAAGTTGTGAGAGACATGATCTTCCCGCTCTGAACCCATGTTGACCGGTGTTGTGTAGTTCATTTGTCTCCATGAATGTTGAAATTTTGCTTCGCAGGACTCGCTCGAAAACTTTAATGATGTGAGAGGTTAGAGCTACCGGGCGGTAGTTTTTTGGTAGTGCTTTACTCCCTCCTTTATGCAGTGGGGCAATTATTGCGTTTTTCAAGCTATCTGGTATGTCACCAGTGTCTAGACTCCTCCACATTATAGCCAGGGGTTTTGAGAGGTTTTCCTTACATTTTTCATTAGGATCGAATTCCATGAGTCCAGGCCTGGTGCCGAGTGGGATGGCATGTTGGAAATGGCCTCTTCTATGTCTTTTGGACCGAAATCAATATCCAGCATCTGAGGGGTTTCCGTGGGGGAGGTTTCATCAGGCTCACTGAATGCCATTTCATACTGCCTGCTTAAGAGTTCACTCATTTCCTTTTTGTCCCCTGTGAAAGAGCCGTCCCCTTTGCTCAGTGGGCCGATGTTTGATGTTGTTTTAGCCTTTTGTTTGGCGTATGAAAGAAGTATTTGGAATTTTCCATTATACCTGCAATAGCTTTCCTCTCCTCTTCCATATGTTGTAGTTCATATGATATTCTTAGCCTTTGTTCAATTTCCACAATTTCTCTATCTATTTCGACCTTTTGCCTATCCTGTAGATTTTGATGTGTGCGTCTTTGTGTGAGTAATTTTCTTCTTCTGTACAGCCTCCTCCTTTCCCGATCTTGTTTGCTTCTTCGTTTTGTTTGTCTTGCAGGTATATGGTGGCTACAGATTTGGGTCATGGTTTCTGTTATTAAGACTAGACATTCTGCTGGTGTCAGGTTATCCATTAAATCTTCCCAGTCTATTTCCTCCATTTCTTGATTTACCTCTTCCCACCTAATGTTTTTGTTATTGAAGTTAAATTTACTGAATTTGATTCTCGATTCTGAGGTTGTCTGTACACTTTCTAAGGTTGTTTTGATCTCAATTAATTTATGATCTGAGTATGTTGTGTCCGATATGTTAATGCTGTGTACTAGAGAGTCGTTGTTAGTGAAGACCAGGTCTAAGATATTGTTTTCCCGTGTGGGTTCAGCAATATGTTGGGTAAGACTAAAAAAATCACAAAGTTCAAAAAGCTCTCTCGTATTAGTATTTGCTTCTCCGGTGTTATTTGCCACTAACTGGTTTTCTAGTTGTCTCCATTTAATGTTTGGTAGGTTAAAGTCTCCTAGCCATAATATTTGGTGTTGGGTTTCCCAGGGTTTCCACTTCTGATTTTATTTTGTTGAGCTGGGTTTTGAATTCTTCTCGGGATGAGTCTGGAGGCCTGTATGTAACAATAACTGCTAAATTTAGGGATTCTATTTTAACTCCAAGTATTTCCACCACTTCATTACTGTTATTTAGGAATTCAGTACATATCAGTGAGTCATGTATGTACAAGGCTACACCTCCATGTGATCTATGCGTTCTGTCCGCCCTATGTAGGTTGTAACCAGGCATCCATACCTCACTATCTTCCTGATCTTTAATGTGAGTTTCTGTGAGAGCCGCAAATATAGCGTTTCCTTCTTCTAGCAGGCCCCTAATAAATGGTACTTTGTTCGTGGTTCTATTTTTTAGGCCTTGGATATTTGCAAACAAGATTGGGGAGGGATTGTTTGGAGTACTGTAATGCCCTCGAAAATGTGCTGCACCGACAATGATACTAACCGGAGTTGACGTCAGGTATAGCGTAAATAGTCGTTGATGGTAAGTCCAATAAACTCATCACGTGATAACACCACGAGACTATCACCTGGTTCTTAAAAATTGGGACTAAGGTTGCTATACTTTTAGTACGTCCGTGGTAGTACAGTGGGTTAGCGCTCGGGCCTGGTGGTGATGGTTGGGTCACTAACCAGGGTTCGAACCCCACCCAAGGCATCTCAAAACCTGTGGGTTTTTAGGGGGGTTAAATTCCCTTCAGAGGTTCGTACCCCGCGCCAGGTACCAGGAAAAGTTGATCCTAAAGGTAGCCTGGGGATATTTCAGGAGACCATGAATTCCCTTCACACCCAGCATAACATTGGCGGCAGCAGTGGTTCTTGATTCGGATAAAAGGTTGCATTACACTGCAAGTTTGGAACAGTAGAAGCATGGCAACATCGCGAAATCTTCAGCCACTCGCACACATTCCCAAGTATGATGTAAACACGTATGATATCACCAGTTACTTAGACATAATAAAGCCAGTGTACGATGTGGTACTTCATAATGACCGCGAAAAAATCGCCTGGGCAATTTTGCATATGTTACAGTTGGGAGAAGCCGTTTCCCAACTTGTTGATAAGCCTACCTTTAAAGAATTTATTCACCAAATGGTGACACAGAATACGCCAGAGAGTACTTGGAACCAGTTTCGATCCTTCGTGATCCGGACCTTAGATCCACTTTTGGGTTCCCCCGTCGCCCCCAAAATAATAAAGTCGACGAGATCAAGTATGAAGTGGATATAAATGCGACCCTCATACAACTCTACAGATACGTGAGGACCACATATAGCTATGAAGAGTACGACCACAAAATGAACTCTTATTCACCGCTTTGTTAACATCCCCCCACCCCACATCACCGCCCATCTCGACCCGTATGGCTTATTCGAAGAACATATGCGCTCCATCAGAGAAGAATGCCTACGCAGTTCGATGAATCCCCTATCCAACCCTTCAGCCCCTATCCAAGACTCCGTGCACCCTTCCAAAATGACTTCCGGTGAAAGTCCAACCCCAGTGAACTCTTCCCCCACCAACCCTCCGCAGCCCCCCCAACAAGCCCCGTATTCTAGCTATGCCTACCTATGTAGGCCTACCACAACATATTTTCCCCATGAACCCAGAAATGTTCAGCTATCTCCCCACCAACAAAATTTCCCTTGTGACAGTTTTCAGTCAGTAGCTCCCTTCCACCCCCACACAATTCACACCCCTAGCAAACTTCGAAACCCCACACTTGACTCGCCCTCTCATGTCAAACAAACTCACCAGTCCCAGAGAACCTCTAACCAGACCGAGACTGCCACCAAGAAAATTCCCCAAACTCGTCCTGTTAATGTCAAACAAACTCACCAACCCCAGATAACCGCTAACCAGACCGTGACTGCCACCAAGAAGATTCCCAAATTCGTCCTGTTAACAACCCCAAATCAATAAATCAGTCCTCTACCAATAACCCCTGTTCTACACCTAACTCTCCCCCCACCAACCCTCCGCAGCCCCCTCAACAAGCACCGTATTCTAGCTATGACTACCTATGTAGGCCTACCACACATATTTTCCCCATGACCCCAGAAATGTTCAGCTATTCCCCCCCCCACAAAATTTCCCTTGTGACAGTTTTCCGTCGGTAGCTTGTGACAGTTTTCAGTCAGTAGCTCCCTTCCACCCCCACACAATTCACACCCCTAGAAAACTTCGAAACCCCACACTTGACTCACCCTCTCATGTCAAACAAACTCACCAGTCCCAGATAACCTCTAACCAGACCGAGACTGCCACCAAGAAAATTCCCCAAACTCGTCCTGTTAACAACCCCAAATCAGTACATCACTCCTCCCTCAATAACCCATGTCCTATGCCTAACTCTGCCCCAACTAATCCTCCCCAGCCCCACATAACCTTTAACCAGAACGAGACTGCCACCAAGCAAATTCCCCAAATTCGTCCTATTAACAACCCCAAATCAATACATCAGTCCTCTACCAATAACCCCTGTTCTACACCTAACTCTTCCCCCACCAACCGCCGCAGTCCCCCAACAATCCCGTTTCCTAACTCGCTCACCTCTTACCACCCTGACCCTCCCACACGCGCCGTTAATCCTCCCCTCGCGTGACGACCAGGAATGTTCCCCCCCTTCCCCAGAACTGCTCAGCTATTTCCCCACCAACAAAATTTCCCTTGTGACAGTTTTCCGTCAGTAGCTCCCTTCCACCCCCCCACAATTCACACCCAGCATTTCATTGGTGGCAGCTAGGGAACGTGACCAGTAGCTACGTGGAGCACCCGTCCCGCGAACCCTATACCCAATATTGAGATTGCTGAGGTAATACGGCTACGATACCTTACGACCTTAAAATAGGCTAGGGACTAGCCTAGTTAAAGAAGGATGTAATGTAATGCCCTCGAAAATGTCCCGCACCCACAATAATACTAACCCGATTTGACGTCAGGTATAGCGTAAAATAGTCATAGATGGTAAGTCCAATAAACTCATCACGTGATAACACCACGAGACTATCACCTGGTTCTTAAAAATCGGACTAAGGTTGCTATACTTTTAGTACGTCCGTGGTAGTACAGTGGGTTAGCGCGCGGGCCTGGTGGTGATGGTTGGGTCACTAACCAGGGTTCGAACCCCACCCAAGGCATCTCAAAACCTGTGGGTTTTTAGGGGGGTTAAATTCCCTTCAGAGGTTCGTACCCCGCGCCAGGTACCAGGAAAAGTTGATCCTAAAGGTAGCCTGGGGATATTTCAGGAGACCATGAATTCCCTTCACAACCCAGCATTTCATTTAATGTAATGCCTCGAAAATGTCCCGCACCCACAATAATACTAACCCGAGTTGACGTCAGGTATAGCGTAATAGTCGTAGATGGTAAGTCCAATAAACTCATCACGTGATAACACCACGAGACTATCACCTGGTTCTTAAAAATCGGACTAAGGTTGCTATACTTTTAGTACGTCCGTGGTAGTACAGTGGGTTAGCGTGCGGGCCTGGTGGTGATGGTTTCACTAACCAGGGTTCGAACCCCACCCAAAGCATCTCAAAACCTGTGGGTTTTTTGGGAGGTTAAATTCCCTTCAGAGGTTCGTACCCCGCGCCAGGTACCAGGAAAAGTTGATCCTAAAGGTAGCCTGGGGATATTTCAGGAGACCATGAATTCCCTTCACACCCAGCATTTCATTGGTGGCAGCTAGGGTACGTGACCAGGTAGCTACGTGGAGCACCCGTCACGCGAACCCTATACCAACAATATTGAGATTGCTGAGGTAATACAGCTACGATACCTTACGACCTTAAAATAGGCTAGGACTAGCCCAGTTAAAGAAGGATGTAATGTAATGCCCTCGAATATGTCCCGCACCCACAATAATACTAACCCGAGTTGACGTCAGGTATAGCGTAAAATAGTCGTAGATGGTAAGTCCAATAAACTCATCATGTAACTTGCTACCATGTGTTTCTTTGTGTTCTCTATTCCTCATATCTTGTATTGTGCATGCAGCCTTATATACCCAGTCAATTTAGAACTCACATTACCCAAGTTAAACCTGTAGAAAAACAGGGCATAACATTGGTGGCAATGAAATGCTGGGTGTGAAGGGAATTCATGGTCTCCTGAAATATCCCCAGGCTACCTTTAGGATCAACTTTTCCTGGTACCTGGCGCAGGGTACGAACCTCTGAAGGGAATTTAACCCCCCTAAAAACCCACAGGTTTTGAGATGCCTTGGGTGGGGTTCGAACCCTGGTTAGTGACCCAACCATCCCCACCAGGCCCGCGCGCTAACCGACTGTACTACCACAGACGTACTAAAAGTATAGCAACCTTAGTCCGATTTTTAAGAACCAGGTGACCTGAAATATCCCCAGGCTACCTTTAGGATCAACTTTTCCTGGTACCTGGCGCGGGGTACGAACCTCTGAAGGGAATTTAACCCCCCTAAAAACCCACAGGTTTTGAGATGCCTTGGGTGGGGTTCGAACCCTGGTTAGTGACCCAACCATCACCACCAGGCCCGTGCGCTAACCCACTGTACTACCACGGACGTACTAAAAGTATAGCAACCTTAGTCCGATTTTTAAGAACCAGGTGATAGTCTCGTGGTGTTATCACGTGATGATTTTATTGGACTTACCATCTACGACTATTTTACGTTATACCTGACGTCAACTCGGGTTAGTATTATTGTGGGTGCGGGACATTTTCGAGGGCATTACAAGTACTATGTGTACCTAATAGTCTTCGGGATGTATTGGCCACTCTTGGGAGGCCAGGAGGTGCTCGAGGTGTTCTATGTGTTCTATGTGCTCTTCCATCTCCCTCAGTCTCTTCATCTTCATCTGCCCTTTCCCTCCTTGCCTTTTTCCTCTGTCTCGTCCTCGCATAGCTAGAGAGTTTTTTGGGCTACCATTCGTGTTAGGTCTAGCATATCTCCAAGTCCCTTTAATATGAAAAATCTGGGCATTTCATATTGTAGCAGGTCTTGTTCTCAAGTGATGTCTTGCAAAGGGATGGGTGGTGGTATTTGCAGGTTTCACCAAATCTACATTTTCCATGACTGGTTATGTTGTTGCAAATTTTTGGGATGAGCAAATCTACATGAATTCCCATTATATTCGCCCTTTTGACCAAAGTAGCACCTTCCTTTCCAGATAATATCTGCACACTGGTGTAGACAACCCAGTAGGTGTGGCTGGGGCTGCAAGGGGTTATGTGGTGAGCTAAGTGTGGTTGTGGATGATAGTGGGCTTGGTGTATGGGTGGGTGAGGCCTGTAGGGGGTGGAGTTACGGGTCGGTTGTAGGTGGGCAGGTGGCAGTGGTGAGGGGGGAGACGATGTGGAAGGGGAGCCTGATATGGGGGCTTGTTGCATCCTACGTTCATCCTGCAATTGTATTTGATCAACAGCAGTAGGGTGGTCAATGGCCATAGATGGGATTAATGTGGGTGTTTTCTGGGTGTGGGGAGATGTGCGGCAGGTTTTGTGGATATGTAGGGTGCGAAAGGTTGTTGTTCGGCAGGCGATGTGTGTTGATGTGCAGGAGGCAATGTGGGCATTATCATGGGAAGGTGTGCGTGTGTGGGTTGTAATATTTGTATGGGCCCTGAGACCCCAATAGTTCCCCATTTTCTGTGAAAGGTAGCTATGTCTTGGCTATATTTCAGTCTATCTTGTACTTCTGTATTTTCTACAGTCTGTATGACTTGCCATGTGATATCGAAACAACTATCGCAGAAATGGAGGTTCTTCCCTCTTGTATTGTACGCCTCATTTATTGGTGTCAATCCTATGCAAATCCAGTGGTATGGTTGCTTGCATATCCGACATGCGGTGCCTTTATGCATGTGTATATTCATCTTACAACTTGTACATTTGTCTCTGGTAAAAAAAATGGTTTGTTTTTTTGTTTTTGTTTTTGTTTTTGTTTTTCCACCCGCCCTTACATGGGGGAGAGAGAGAGAGAGAGAGAGAGAGAGAGAGAGAGAGAGAGAGAGAGAGAGAGAGAGAGAGAGAGAGAGAGAGAGAGGGGGGGGGGGCTTGGAGGACAAGGAGGTGTTTGTTACGCGGTTTGTGGGGAGTGGGAGTGGGGGGGGGGGGAGTGCCACTCGTTATGTTTAAACTTTAAGTAACTTTAAGTAACACTTTCAATAATTATCTTATGAAACAGAATTCTCACTGCCCTAACCACTTTTCCCGTTTTTGGTCGACTGTTTAGCGGAATATACGGCACTCTAGGAAAATAACGAACTTTCCAGGCTACCTATATAATTATAGTATCTATTTTAATTTTCATATTTTACCTATCAACTTGATTCAACACTGCTCAGGTTCGAATTTTCACCACATTTGGTTGCGTGGGAGATCTTTCTCTCCAATAACGTCACTACTAACCTGCGATATGGTCGAGAAATAATCTGCACTGATTTAATTTGTTTATTTATATATTGTTTTTCTCTGTTTGCTATTATTTACGATTTTTGTTTTGTCGGTACCCTTTCCTGTCGAGGTTAAGTTTCGCTTTTGGTAAAATCGTATAGGGGGAGGGGAGGGGACGTGTCCAGGAGAGCGAGGGGATATATGTGTTTATGGTCTTTGCGGATAACCAATCAATGTCCACGTGACCTTTGGCTTTGACCTGAGGATGTAATGTGACCTCTGACCTGTCTAGTCCCTCCTTGATCCCACCCTGACCTAAGATGTGGCCACCTATGATCTTTGGTCCGTGTGTGTGTGTGTGTTTATGTGTGTGTGTGTGTGTATGTGCGTGTGTGTGTTTATGTGTGTGTGTTTGTTTGTGTGTGTGTGTGTGTTTATGTGTGTGTGTGTTTTAATGTGGATGTGTTTGTTTTGTGTTTGTGTGTGTGTGTGTGTTATGTGTATGTGTTTATGTGTATGTGCGTGTGTGTGGGTCTGTTTGTGTTTGTGTGTGTGTGTTTATGTGTGTGTGTGGGGGGGGGGGGTGTTGCTTCATCCCTGATATTATATTCAGAGCAGGCTCTTCTCTTCTTCGACCTCTCATTCACACACACTCTCTTTCTCTCTCTCACACATACATACTCTCTTTTACTCTCTCTCTCTCTCACACACAAACGCACATACAGGTACTCTCTTTCTCTTTCACACACATACTTTCTTTATTCTGTCTTACACACACACACACACTAACTCTCTCTCACACACGGACAGAACAAAAATGCAAACACTCATTTCTCTACCCCACACACACACACACACACACACACAAACACGCTCGCTCTCTCACCCTTTCATTGTTTTGTTCTCTCTTTCTCACTTTTACTCTCCCTTCCTCCCCCCTCTCTCTTTCTCATACACATACACGAACACACGCTTCTCTTTCATACACATACACACGCACACACACAACCCCCTCTCTCACTTTCACTCACTCTCGCTCTCTCACTCACACACACACACACACACACCCACCTTTAACCCTTCCACCAGCGCCTTCCTTCGGCTTGATCGTACTTCTAGGCCAACATTAGATACGATCGACGTCTAGAGGCGGTATCACACGAGCTATTTTTCCCGTCATTTTTTACGACCAATTGTAGTCTGGCAGCTTGAAAATATAAGTTCCGTAAGAATTAAACTACCTAACATAATCTACCTTCAGTCTAGCCTCCGATTTTAATGCGAAACAGCCTCAAAATGGTACGAGAAGAACTTGCTCATAGAACATTGTCGGAAAATGTGCTCGTATGACACCACCGTACAGGTACAAACACGTCCATAACTTTATTTTCTAAGTTTTATTACAAATATTATTACGCGGGATAATAAGTATTGTTAACCCTTTGAAGATAATGACGCAATTTGACAGTATATTCTGGCTAGGATTAGACGACTTTATACAGCTTAGGAAAGATCTGTGGGAAAATATATGGGTAAACACTATCTCAACTTGACAAAATAAATGGGGCAAAGGTCTTAAAATAGCTAAACTAATGGGGCGAAACGTCTTACAATTTCAAAACTAATGGGCCTAAACATGAGGGAGAAGAGGGTTCAGAAAAAGAAACCCTACATAATTGACCACTTGCGAGTTTCAAGCTATAAGGAAGTTGTGAGTGTAGGCATCGATATTTAGCAGAATGACCAGAGCTATAATACGGCTGTGAACTTGTGACACATTCATATATACATAAAACTCTTTTGCAACATACTTTTTATCCATCAGAAACCTACATAACTATTGCATTTCTGATTTATATTGATGTTTACGACTCCAACTTATAGAACGAAACTCGCAAGTGGTCAACTAGGGTAATGATGAAAAGGGTGGCATAATAATCGGGTAAATATTCCGGAAATAAATGTATGTATGTAAAGTATGTATGTATGTATGTATATACTGTATACCGTACTTCATAATCCAGACCTTTCCTTTAACATACAGTGTGGGAGGAGGGGGATTAATGTCACGTGTAATCCCTTAGCTGTGTGTGAGAGAGAGAGAGAGAGAGAGAGAGAGAGAGAGAGAGAGAGGGAGGGGGGAGGATAAATTGTCACCTGTAATCCGTCATGTGTGTGAAAGAGAGGTATGAGTGAGAGGTCACGATAAATGTCACCTGGATTACAATATATATATATATATATATATATATATATATATATGGTGTTGGAGTGAAATAAATAAAATAGATTATCATTGGCTCAGGGATATATCGTAGAGAGGTCGGTCTATATGATCTGCGCCCCATGAATATCCTTTCCTCTCACTTAACCATTATGGCTATACATGGTGTAGTTGAGTGTAGTACATGATTAGATTAATATTAAGTATTCGATAAATTGATATAAGCGTAGTCATGTAGCCTACTGTACTTATACTGCCTTGATGGTGTAATGGTTAGTGTTAAAATGGGTGTGTCGTAAGCCAGGTTTCCAATACCGGTGGATCACATGCTTACATTAACTTAATTGGGTGATGTTTGGTATATAATATATATATATAATATTTAAAATATATATATATTATATATATATCCGGTATATATTACTGCAAGAGATAGAGAGAGGAGAGAGAATAGAGAGAGAGGCCATCCAAATAGCAAACCTAAATGAAAGATGACTGCGGGGAGGCGTCAGTTTTTGAGCCTAGTGTGGGAGGTGGCTAAATCCAGCAGGTTTGGGTTATACTGGTACATATAACGGGGTGTGGGTGTTTTGTGTGTGGGTGTTGTATGTGGGAAGTGGCTATATTCAGCATACTTGGGTTCTACTGGTATACTGCATATCGGGGTCTGTTATGTGGGTGTTGTATGTGTGGGGGTGGGGGTGGGTGTATGTGTTGGTATGTGTGTATTGCATGTGTGGGTGTGACCGTATGTATGTGGGAGGTGGCAAAATCCACCATGTTTTGAGCTGTACTAGTATACTGTATATCGGAGTGTGAGGGTGTTTATGTACGTTGCTGTGGGTGTGGGTGTTTGGTGTTGTACTGGTGTATATATATATGGGGGTGTGAGGGTGTTTATGTACGTTGCTGTGGGTGTGGGTGTTTGGTGTTGTACTGGTGTATATATATGGGAGTGTGGGGGTGTTAATGTACGTTGCTGTGGGTGTTGGTGTTTGGTGTTGTACTGGTGTATATATATGGGAGTGTGGGGGTGTTTATGTACGTTGCTGTGGGTGTGGGTGTTTGGTGTTGTACTGGTGTATATACAGTATATGGGGGTGTGGGGGTGTTTATGTGTGTTGGACTGTGGGTGGGTGTGTTTGGGGTTGTACTGGTATATATATGTGGGTAGGAGGGATGTGGGTATATTTATGCATGTGGGTGTGTGGGTTTGGGGTTGTACTGGTATTATGAGGTCTAAATACTGTGTATATAATAGCATAAATGTTATCTATTCTATAACAGTGGCGGTTTACATGCTCTCTCTCTCTCTCATATAAAGGTGAGTTGACGCAATCTGAATACTGCCTCACTCATAATGCGGATGTTGTGTGTGTGTGTGTGTGTGTGTGTGTGCAGGTGTGACCTGTATAAATACATGAAATATATGCACAAGTGTGTGGTTGGGTGTACGGATATGACTCGTATAGCCTAGATATATGAAATATATTCACAAGTGTGTGTGTGTGCAATAACTATATAGTGTATGTATGCCTACGTGATACCTACATATGAGCTCATTTATGTATATGTAATTGTACAGTACAAAATAAGTGGAAATGTACATATGTGAATCGTGTAAACACAGGAGTTCTAGTTTTATACTGTACTGTACAAATTGGAACACATGTATTTAGAAGAGAGAGTTTAACATTTTATGTGAGTGCATTATTATTATTAGTATTAGTATTAGTATTATATATTAATTTATTGGCGTGTGTAATGACTGTGTGTGCAGTATTAGTGTTTTGTTTTTCTCTATCCAGCTTCTACCTCCGGACATAATGCTTATAGCCTGTATATTCAACCGTTATACACGGTGAAGCCAGGTCTTATTCCAGGCAGTGAATGAGACATTGAGATAGTTTGAGCGCTTCAATCGGCTCGTTCGTGGCCCTACCATAGTACAGTACACCACGATGCCTGGCCCTGAGGCAACATTTGACCATCTTGCATTTGACTACTGCTGCTTCGCCACTATCTCGCCGTCCCACTCACGGTCTCGGACACTCTTTACCCAAACGCCACCTATGTGTGTAGCTTGATGTACAGTCACGCTCAATAATTCTGATACATTTGCAGCATCGAGATGATTAAGGGTGGTTTTTTTTTTTTTTTATTGATTATATACTTATGTATTAATATTACTAGTAGTATTAATATTATTATTATGATTATTATGATTATTATGATTATTATTATAAATATTATTATCATTATTATTTCCCAGTATTATTATTATTAGTGTTATTATTTTGTTCCCTAGACCTTACTATTTTGCTCCCTAGACCTCCATCAATCTTGAAACAAAATATGTAGAAAAAACAACCATCTCCCTTTAACGCTGTTCAGTGTTCACTTTTAATTTGGGAGAAAATGTACCCCAGGTTAGTTCATTGGCTGACCCACAGAGGGCCGCTCTTGGACACCGAGATGTGTTTGTGTCTGTGTCTAGCCTGTGTGTGTGTGTGTGTGTGTGCGCGCGCATGTGTATGTTTGTATGCACGTGTTTGCGTAGGTGTGTCTGTAAGTGTGAATGAGTGAGTTTTATAACGTTTTGTATGAGTCTTTAAGAATTAAGTGTGTAGAAATACCGGATATATCAGAATGTGTGTGTGTGAGAGAGAACTTTTTATAGCGCGTGTGAAAAGGGCGTTCCAGGATTAAATAGATTTGCTAATACAGGATACAGTCTCTCCCTCTACCAGTGTGTGTGTGTGTGGCACACAACGGCAGTCGTGGGTGGCTGCCAAATTGATAAAACATGGAAAATTCAACGAAATACGGGGAGAAAGAGCTTTTAAAGTGAGAGTGAGAGAGAGAGAGAGAGAGAGAGAGAGAGAGAGAGAGAGAGAAAATAGGGTGTAAATTCAACTATACTCTCCTCTTGTTTTAATATTTCTATTGATTTTATACGGAATATGCCTTAAGGTTTTATCTCTGGACCACTTTCTTTCTTCCTCATGTTTATCCCCATTTGTTTTGATATTATAAGAAGTTCTGTACTGTAATGATAAGTGTTTTATATTATAAGACGTTCTGTACTGTAATGATAAGAGTATTTGTGATATGTGTTGCATCATTCGCTGTTATATAATGGGCTTGAGTCAGTGGTAATGAAACTTCTAGATCACTCCGTCTGATTGGAGTGTGTAATAAGTGTGACATAATAATTATACTAATTCACCATTTCAAAGCATTAGCCTAATTCAAAATAGTATACCTATGGCTTATGCATATATATAAATACTGTATATATATATATATATATATATATATATATATATATATATATATATATATATATACAGTATATATATACAGTATATAAGCACAGAGATATATTATTATACATTAGTGCTATATAATGTTGAATTAGCATAGGCTACCTATTACCACTGACTCAAACCTATGATATAACAGCCAATGATGCAACACACATCACAAATATTATCTAACTGACGTGAACAAAAAAAAACTTTCCCGCCATCCATAGGGGTCTGGAGTCTCTAATATTATGCAACTCAACCCATTTTACTTTTAAATATTTTGATACAAGTAAAATGAGATTCTGTATTATATAATTGCATTGTAGTTTGCTATCGCTTGCCAGGACAAAATCGACACTTAAATAGCACACAAGATCTAAAAATAGACGAAAAAATAGTCAAAAAGATTAAAATCGCCAAACGGTCATGTTTAGCCCCATTAATTTTTATATTTTAAGACGTTCACCGCGAACGTCTTAAAATATCAAAACTAATGGGGCTAAACACGAGAGAAGGTGTCTAGAAAAAAACCCCACTCCCTTAAGCCAGTGCCAACGTATTATCTTAACCTAGCCTAACCTAACAGCGTTGGATGAGCTGATACTGGTTGAGATCTACTGGTTATTAAAAATGGTCCACTGGTTGTGTTGTCCGGTCACCTCAGCTGTCATGTTTTACCCTATTTTCATTTATTTTGTATAACATTTTAAAACTATTTTATAACATCACCCCCCCCCCCCCCCCCCCCTCTTCCCGGAGACTGAGAGAGAGCAGCCATATAAGGGGTAATATGTTTTACAATATAAAACGACCCAAATCAACCTAACATATAAACCCAACTATCCTTACCTAACCCAAACTAGTAACTTAACAGAATTAACCTAATGTAATTAACTTTACAGTATTTACCTACCCCAAATAGCCTACTTTAAGTTAGTTTAAATGGCTAATTTAGTTTTATATTGTGTAAATGTCTATAATTGCATCTATACGAGCTAAACAAATTATTGTATTTAACAGGAAGGTACGACGAGGTAAGTGATGTGGTACAGGTGCCAATATGCGCAAATGGATTATAAGGGCATTCCGCCCCCTCTGACTAAAGTCTATCAATCTAGATGTGACACGGATTTTACAATGTTTCAGAGAGACATTAGCCTAACCTTACAACCTTACCTAACCTATCCTATTATCATGGGTGGGGGCTGCCGCCCCCACACCCCCGCTGGTTGGTAAAACGGTAGAAATCCAGTTGGAGTAGAGTGAGTAACCGTAGATTTTCGTAAGTACAAAGTACAAAGGAGTACAAAGTACAAAGGAAATCAAGCAACAACAGATCTAGTGACCCTTCTAGGTTGCTTGTCCTCCAAAACACTGAGGATCAAGTGTCCAAACAGTGGTTTAGAGTGGGTAAGGGAACATTGGAAAGGGAATTACTGCCCTGGAACTAATGTCCGTGGCAGGATTAGGAAGTTAGTAGAGGACAGATGGGTTAGTAACTGAGGGGGGGATAAAATAAAGTTATTCATTTACAAACGCAGTCAGTCACTAGATAAGGCTCCTGGTCCAGATGAAATTCCTCCAATAGTACTTAAGAATTGCTCCTTGGTGCTCGCTCCTGTATTGGCAAATTTTTTCCGTCTGTGTACTCATACCTCATGCTTCCCAGTACCCTGGAAAGAAGCAATATTTATCCAGTTCCTAAAAAAGGTGCCTCTTCAGATCCATCAAACTACAGACCAATAGCTATAACTTCCACTCTTGGTAAAGTCTTTGAAATTATATTAAATAATCACATAATTAAGCATCTTGAGAATAATAAATTAATCAGTGATAGGCAATATGGTTTTAGACGATGTCGATCAACTGCAGACATTCTTTGCCTTCTTACGCATCAAATCAACCAAGCTACAGACCAACATGGTGAAACACATACAATAGCACTGGATATATCAAAGGCATTTGATAGAGTCTGGCATCAATCCTTATTGTCGAAGATGTCACACTACGGCCTTGCATCATTAGTTCCACTAATTTCTTCTTATCTTCATAACAGAAAAATACGTGTAATGGTAGATGGCCTTTATTCTCAATTTCACTCAATAAATGCTGGTGTTCCCCAGGGATCAGTTTTGGCCCCAATTCTGTTCCTCATTCATATCAATGATCTCATATCTACCACTCATAATCCAATACATTCCTACGCAGATGACTCAACACTCCACAGTTCCTTCACATTTACCAATTCTTTCACCCAACCCGATCTTATTAATTCAAAAATAAACACTGCAATTTCTCTGAACCAGGACCTTTCTAGAATTAATGGATGGGGACAAAAGAATCTAGTTTCCTTTAATGCACAGAAAACCAAGTACATTAAATTTTCGAACCGACAGAATCTCACTGACTCCCATATATTTTTTAATTATGTAAATATTCCCACTTCCCCTAGTATTGACATTCTCGGTGTAACATTAACTACTAACTTGAGCTGGACACATTATGTTAGAAGCATTGCTAAGAATGCCTCTAAATAACTGGGACTCCTGTACAGAGTTCGAGAATTCTTCACTGACGAGCAGTTGGCCGTAATATATAAAAGTCATGTGCGTTCTCAGATGGATTACTGTTCACCTCTGTGGGGTGGAAGTGGAGTGGTTGCATTGAGTCAGTTGGACAAAATTCAAAATAAAGCTATTAGATTAATCAATAACCCTGCAATCACACAGCACCTTCCTACATTATCCATACGAAGAAACGTTGCATCCCTTGCATTATTCTACAAATATTTTCACAGCAATTGTTCCGAGGAACTTGCTTCAATTGTGCCGCCTCTCCACATCTTTCCCCGTAGAACTAGGGCAGCTGAGAGCGCCCATGAATTTACACTTTCTCCTCCACAATGCAGAACTTCTGCTTATCAGAATTCATTTATCCCCAGAGCTACTACTCTTTGGAGTAGTAGCTAAATGTATTGCTAAATGCAATAATAATTTGTTTAGCTCGTATAGGTGCAATTATAGAATAATTCCTTATATTGTTTAGCATCCTTTACATCCCTCACTATTCAATCACATAAGGCCTACACTTATTTTATGGTACCAGTAATGTATTGCCTCATGCCTGAATCAAATTATTATAGGCTAATACAAATTCTATAAAAACAAAAGTTTGACTGTGGGAGTGTTAGTGTTATTACCCATATTCCCGATTACAACACTATGATAAAATATTGGTAGTAGGCTAATGAACATATTTACGCATATGAAAGGATTGTTCAATAGATGTAGCTACTGCACTGTTCCAAACGATTTTCGAGTGGTCAAACAAAGTAATTTGATTCACTACTTGTATAGTCCATTCAGGTAGGCCATAAATCGTGAACCTTACACTCTGTAACAGTCTCAGGGTGTCAATCCACAAAATGTGAATTGTGTTATCATTATAGTTTATTATTTTGTTATTATTATAGCGCGACGGAGCGGCGAGCTCTAGGGGGGTCCGGGGGTATGCCCCCCCCCCTTTTTTTTTTTTTTTAATTTAGGTGTCTAAAACAGTATTTCCTGCAATCTAAAAGCAATCAAGATGGAAATTATGGAGACCAAAATTTTGTCAATTTACTTTTTTTTTTTTTTTTAATTAGGCCTATACTGTATGTATAGCCTATGTATATATATATATTATTAGCTGGGTAGGCATTTCGGTGACATTGGGGTGAAACGGTTAGCGGTAAGTATATTAAGAAAGAAATATAGGCCTACGGTATACGTGAACGGTAAACCAAAGTAGTTTTCTTAACCTATAAAATATTCTTCTTGCATGACTAGGCCTAATCAATTTCATAGATTCCCACCAATAGCCATTGGAAAAACTAACCATGAATTCTTAATCCATACTGATGGGTGAAAGTGCAAATTTTCCAAAAATGTCTTAGAAATCTGCTTTAGTCTCCTGATATGTATACCCTACTTAGGCCATTTTCAGTTTTCGAGTAAATTTGCACTTTGAACCAATACAGATTTAGAGTTAACAAATGGTTTTGGCAAGGATGTAGTATTCTGGTGTACCGTCCGCCTTGCTTACAATATGCGGACGCTCACGATCATGTTTCAGTCTACTTTGTTTGACTGCCATGGGATAAAATAATAGGTTGAAGGGGGGCTTTGTCAGTTAGCTTTGGCGGAAAATATAACCGAAACTACCACTAATTTTCCCATGGGTTTTGTTAATGGTTTTAGGTAGTTTTCATCATTATACAGTAGTTGAAATTAGTTACAATCCCCGGAAAACTTTATTTCTCCCATTATCCAACGATCTTAAAACACTCAGATGTAAATCATTTTCAGATTATATATACATTTTGTTTTGCCTTTGGATACAGGGATAGGTTGAGGGGGGGCTTTGCCCTCCACTCACCCCCCCCCCCCCCCCCCATGAATTATTGAAATCAGCATCTAATTTAACAGTAAGGGGCTAATAAGAATTTCACTGCCGTCAATAGGGAGAGTTTTTGTTTTTAGTGCTTTATATAGTGCACATAAAATGGATCTCCGGAGGTTGAAACAAATTTTAATATGATCTTTGCAACATCCTTATTATATAATAGCCTTCATATATTGAGAAATAATTAGTGGTAGTTTCGGTTATAGGCTAAGTACCGCCTAGGCCTATTCCCACAAGTGACAAGTAGGCCTAGTCCTAGGCTACCTGGCTAGGCATCGTCATATCTGTAATAGAAACTCCAAGCCAAGGCTAGGCTACATGTACAGTAACATAGCCTAGGCCTATTTGAAAAAAATATATATAGGCTAGGCTAGGCTAGGCCAGGCCTAGGCTAATAAAATAGGCCTAGGCTAAAACAAATAAATAAATAACACTTACCTGGCTAGCCACTAGGCTTAATTTCAGCACAATGGCACAAATTAGCAATACTTTTGGTTATTTTCTTCCAATTTCCGAATCCAAATGCGAAAGGCCAAAGCCAAAGTTAACATTGTACCAATTCCCAGGGACTGGGGCCCAATTTCCCAAACTTTCCATTATGGGCCACATCTTTAGTTGACACTAGGCCTAGCCTGTACTAAAATGCATGTTTTACCATATTATAGGCCTACACAAATTTCACTAGTGCCTGATTAAACACCATTATCTAGATAATCGTGGCCTTGTTTTATCAACACAGTAATTTTATAATATGGCCTTATAGGCCTATCACACGAATATGCTATAAAGAGCTCCACTGTTCCACATCATGTGTTGCTAACACAATTCTAAAACAATATGGCATTCGTCACCAAATATTGGAACCAAATGAAATGATAACTCAAATTATAAATTATAATTATCATTACGCATCCCTCGCAAGTTTTTCATGATGCCTTCAATTTTGAGGCTATAAATCCTTATGTTGCATATGACATTCACACTGGTATACACGAATGAAGGCTATGGGCCTTATTAATTCCATTCATAGTAGAATTATTGAGCCAACTACCGTATCAAAGAATATATAAGCCTTCAAACTTAAGCGATACGTTTTGAGGGGGTCTACTTCGAGACTCAATTTTTATTGTTTACAAAATAATTGGAACATAGGCTATTTTCGAGTCGAAATTTATTGTAGTTTTTTAATTATTACAATTTTAAAATAATTATAAATTAGTAGAACCTACATAGAGTAACTTTACATGCATTTTTACAATCGATAGTCTATCATAGGTATCAGATCTATGTATATTTGTTTTGAAGAACTGCATTTCGGAGTAAAAATTGTGTCCATCAGATGAAGTATTGAGGGATAAGCCTTTACAACGGCAATCCATGTCTGGCCGCCCATAGATGGGTGCATTAGATAGAGCCATATACGGGTTGTATAAATTATTTTTGTATCTTATTTTTGATGATATTATTGATCTCTAATATTAAATTATATGAACATTGAACAATATAACCGTAAATTGTTATGCTAATATAATATTTTGTCATGAGCTTCTATTAAAGTCTGAAAAGAACATAAAAGTTCCGTAATATAAACTCTGTTTAATAGTTTAATTCAGTCTCGACTCTGACACCTACACCTTGCTTGAAACATGTGGAAATCTCTCATATTTTCATACGGTATACTAACAAAACCGTGATTATTGTGATATTGAGTGAAACTATTGATATTTTCCTGAGTGGTTAAGGCCCCATTAATTGCTCTTTCCATTCACATATGCATAGCCTACGTGAGTTGCAGTTGGGATGTGTGTACATGCTTAAAGCCGGTATCACACGAGCGCTTTTTCACCCAACATTTATCCTTAACACTGGTCTGGCAGCTCATAAAGTAAGCATTTGATATGTTTCTGTTACCTAAATTCATCTACCATCAGTCTAATTTCCGATACCAGTGCAAAATATTCCAGAAATGTTGCCAGGAAAATGTTGATCATAGAATGTTGACTATAAAAGCTCTCGTGTGATACCGGCTTTAGATTGATATGCAGGATTCGAAGTTGCATAATAAATCGTAGGCAGTGTCCACCATTCTTTAACCGTCTTCGTGGCGCAATGCATAAGGTGTTGATTTTCGGTGTGAGCGTCCTGGGTTCGAATCCACGGACTGCCACATGTGTTTGTAATATTTCATTATTCGATTTTAGGAGTAGAGTTGGTTGTTGGATTGGTTGATTAATTGATATTGGTTCAGGAGTAATTTATCGAGAGGACTTCCCTAGTGGTTAAGGCCCCATTAATTGCTCTTTCCATTCACATATGCATAGCCTACGTGAGTTGCAGTTGGGATGTGTGTACATGCTTAGATTGATATGCAGGATTCGAAGTTGCATAATAAATCGTAGGGAGTGTCCACCATTCTTTAACTGTCTTAGTGGCGCAATGCATAAGGTGTTGATTTTCGGTGTGAGCGTCCTGGGTTCGAATCCATGGACTGCCACATGTGTTTGTAATATTTCATTAATCAATTTTAGGAGTAGCCTAGAGTTGGTTGTTGGATAGAACATAATAATATTTGAGAAGTCTGCAAAGCTGTCTCAAGGAATACAGTGATGTGATAAAGGAGTTACACAGTGATGTGAATACCGTTAACTTTGGATTTTAGTCTAGGCTATATTCCAAGCCTAGACCTAGGTTAGCCTAGCCCAACATTCCTGTATTTTTTTTTTTTTTTTTTTTGTAAGGCTTGGCTACTCTTGAGTTTTGGAATACAGTAGGCCTAGGCCTATTTTAGATGTCTAACGTTTAAAATGATAATATAAAAATACGTAGGCTAGGAATAAAATGTTATCATTAGGCCTATACAGAAAGTTTATTTGTGTTATCACTAAAAAAAAAACGGCGTCGTTTGACACCCTGCTGTAACTCAAAAAGGGCTAGGGCAAATGGGCAGTAAATGCCCACACTTGTTCCCTGACTGACATTTCCCAAATGGTAGAAATATTAGCTCGATTACTCAAGTTTGTTGGTAAGAATGTAGTGTTCGGGCGTACCGCCCGCCTTGTTTACACCAAGGTATATAGACTACAGGTACTGTATATCTTGGTTTACTACGCGGAGCGGTGGCGAACGCTTGCTAACATGTTCCTGTCTATTTTGACTGCAGTTGGATACAATAATATGTTGCCCCCCCCTCATGACATATTGTCATCATTATATATATTGCCAGCAGGGGGCAAATAACCGAAAAAATCGCTGTCAAAATAGACGCGAACTTAACCGCGGCGATCGACCTATGTAAACATGACGACCATACGCACAAACACTAGGCTAGGCCCTACAGTATATGTTTTTAGTAATAGAGGTTAGTGCTCGAGATTTCTGGCCAATTAAAATTAATAGACTATAGTAAACATCATTGATATAGGCTAACGTTATTGCATAAAAAAATGGGTATTAGTCTAGGACCAACCCGATACCGGACGCATCGATTTTAATTATAGTTATAGGTTTGTCATAACACATGCTTAATTTCTATATATGTCAGTACCGTCTCAAATGCATTATATGGGCACTATATAAATGTACTGTAAAAGACAAAGTCTCCCTATCGACTGCGGGAGCGCCAACATTGTGGGGTAAAACTCTAATTAGGCCCCCTACTGTCAAAATAGATGTTCTGCCCCCCTCAACCCATTCTGCATATCATGGCAACCATAATTAGATCCCTCCCCAGTCCTCACTAGTGGGTAACGTGTGTTAATGGGTATAAACTAAAATGCGACGGTCCTTGGTATATAAAGCAATGGTATATGAAATAAAAATGAAGAACAAAAAAGGATTAAATAGCCTAACTTAGAAAACTTAAACGGCAAGTCCTAGATGTTTACCCCAAAAGTTCCTGTACGAAGATATAGCCTACTAGGTATTTCCAGTAAAGGTGGCTATTGTATTGTTACATATAGCATTCTAGCGAGCAAATCATATAATCAGAATACAGTGGAAAAGAAACAGCAACAAACAACCGCACTCATAGGCTAGCCCAAGGTAAATAAATACGTAGGCAGTTCAGTTCGTGGTGTTAGCGAGAGATTTCTATATTACAGGCTTTTGTCGGATTCCACACAATGTTAAACCAATAAAGAATATTCAAAACAAAAGAAATTGGTAAAGACACAGTATGAACCAACCGTTTTGTGCAGTATGTGAGAGACAGGAGCACGCTGCACGCCACACCGAGAATGACGCAACAGTTACGTCACCCCCTTTGTTTATCTTTTGTCCTCCCGCGCACACCGTAAAAATGAGGATTCACACCACCGGGTTTTGGGGGGGGGATTTTTGTTTTCCCGTAAACTTTTCTGGTGTGACGGCTTTTTCATTAAACTGTTGTAAGAATTCGGTCAACATTAAGATTAAACCAATTGTGTTACTGAAATTATTCTAAATATTTAAGGCTAGCGAGACGATAGGAAATGTTGCCCGAATATATAAGTACCGAGTAGGCTACCGATCAATACTTAATTAAAAGCCCTTGCGTGAATCCGACGTAGATAGCATGATAACAACTGCGTAGTGAATATCAGTTAGGTCCGTTGCTGCTTGCTTAACTTTGTAAGCCTCTAGAGGCCTGACTCGGTCTAGGCCATAGACTAACCGGAAGATAAGGATGTTCATATTCAATGAACATTATACAGTATATTAAATATTGTGCAGTACATCAGCATGGCAGATTCAATGTATATCATATGGGAAACAACAAATTTGAAGCATTGAACTCCCCTAATATAATAGAGATCGATGTTTCGAAATGATGCATTTTATAGGCTATGCGATCAAAGACGGGTACTGACGTACTAAAGGCAAATTTGAATATCCACGTTTCACCAATAAATCAGATTTCAATTTCGATAGTTTTGCTTGATAGTCAGAATTAAAACTATAGCCTACATTTTATTAACCATGAAAAAGTTAGAGTTTAGACAGTTTGACATTGTATATTTCATCAATTTAGGCATTCCATTATTTATCGATAAATCAGATGTCAAGGGATGAAATTTACCGCCAGCTGAAAATACACTGGCTATAGGCAGATTCGTATTTGCTTTACTATTGGTTAGATTTGTCACATTCCAAAGTGCCTATTTGATATGTGCAGAACCATATACTGTATTATCTCACCTGTCTAAGATAAATAGGACACATCTTTCACCTGTCTAAGATAAATAGGACATATCTCACCTGTCTACGATAAATAGGACACCTATCTCACCTGTCCAAGATAAATAGGACACATAATTATCATCTGTCTAAGATAAATAGGACACATATCACCTGTCTAAGATAAATAGGACACATATTTCACCTGTCTAAGATAAATAGGAAACATATCTCACCTGTCTAAGATAAATAGGACACAACTAATTTAACCCGATCATCAGTATTAAGACACCTATTTCATTGTAATCTGGCTATCATTAAGGGGAGATGGGTCGTTTTTCTAGGCCCTCTTCTCCCTCATGTTTAGCCCCAATAGTTTTCAGATTTTATGACATTCGGCCCATTAGTTTGGCGATTTTAAGACCTTTCGCATAATTTCTTTGTCAATAATAAAGCTTTTCGTGTCATTTGTGTCGATTTTTTCGTCTTCTAGGAATCAAAGAAGTAATGCGTACGGACGGTAGCTAAAACCTAAATCTTTACTGCTCATGGTTTTTGCACCATTACATATCATAATTTTCGCAGTATTACAGCTCAATATTACCTATTGGTACAATATATAATTTGCTGCTCCTTAATGAGTTATTTCTCTTAAAAGACACCTGATAATAATAATAATTATAATTATAATAATAATAATCATCATCATCATCAAAATAATAATAATAATGATAAACTTCATAAAATCGTCTAATGCAAGCCAGAATACAAAGACGTCACCGTGCTAATATTACCTCCGGCCTACTTATGGGGATTAGCGGTAGAGGGCTGGTAACGTCACGGGTTATAGTGTGACGTCATAAGGAGCTATACACTTCCCAGAACAGGATATTTGCGGGAGACTGCTTGACTCCATGACGCCCACTCTCTGGAAGAAGGAGGATGTGATGAAGGTTAGTGGGATCTGTCTCAGGGTTTGGACACACAAGGTACAGGAGGTGGTATAGAAGATAGTAGTAGTGACAGTGGTATGGTGTAGGTTGTATCTCCTTCACTCTCACTTTCACTTTCTCTCTCTCTCTCTCTCTCTCTCTCTCTCTCTCTCTCTCTGAATATATAAAATATATACTGTATACAGTATATATATATATATATATACAGGTATATATATATATATATATATATATATATATATACAGTATATATATATATATATATATATATATATATATATATATATATATATATATATATATATATATATATATATAATTCTGGTAAATGGTTGATGGAGTAGTGTTATTGATCACAGTAGAGCATTACACAAGGTCAGCAACAGGTTCACTATTATTGTTCACTGTTATTATGGTGTGTGTGTGTGTGTGTGTGTGTGTTTGTCTGTGTGTTTGTGTTTGTGTGTGTGTGTGTGTGTACAAGCAAACGTTAGTGGTTTTATGGTTACAAATATCATAACATATATAGGTTTATGTGTAAAAGTATATTGAGCCAACAGGTTAGGTATATATACACATACTTTTTAGAATACTTACACACCAAGTGTTTTAGGCTAGGTAACTTAAGTAGGGTAGGTTGGGTTAGGTTTGGTCTGGGTAGTTTTATTTAGGCTTGAAAACTTAAAATGTACTCGTAAGCATTCATAATGTGCGTGTCTACCAATAAACACGCCGCCGCTTACATGTGTTTATTTATCTATTTATTTGTCTAAGGTTACGTGTGTGTGTTACTCAGTTACTTGTTCGTCAAGGGGAATCCACGCAATGCGAGCTAAGCTCATTATTATCGCGCCTCCTTAACTGGGAATGTATTGCGTGAAATGCATGTTAAGTGTTTTATGTACTGTTGGAATGGCTGTGGATGTGTGTGTAGTCTGTATTTAGCCAATTGGCGACATTGGAAACGAAGGCTTAGGGTGGATCTGTATGGTACCATTCTCACTATAGACGGTACCGTCTCGCCCGAAGGTTTAGGTAGCCATCAGCTTAGGTGAACCATATGATACCCATCTCACCTTGTACCATTTTTGCCAACCCCAGATGGGACGTCACAACGTCGTCCACTTATTCCAGGTACCTATTTACAGCTAGGTGAACTGAGGCTAACACATGAAAGGAGACAAGCCCAATTTGTCTCCGCCCGGCCGGGGATTGAACCCCCGACCCCTCGTGTGTGAGACGAGAGCTCTACCTACTAGGCTACGGACTGTGTGTGTGTGTGTGTGTGTGTGTGTGTATGTGTGCGCGTGGTGTATGTGTGTGTGTGTGTCTGTGCGCGTGGTATATATGTGTGTGTATGGTGTATATGTGTGTGTGTGCGCGTGGTGTGTGTGTATGTGTTTATATGCGTATCCGCGGTGGTAATGGACCAAAACAAGTGAGTGTAAGATATACCCTGTTGCGCAAGCCTGCATTCATTAAGGGAGCCCACCTCGCTTTTTTGTCTCTTTCTCTGCCTCTCTCTTTGGCTTGTATCCATTCGGCCCCATTCAGCCTACTGTTTTAAGACGTTTACCCCCATCCAGGTGTCAATATGTTCCTGGCGAGCGGTAGCGAGCCAGCATATATATATTTTTGTTTTGACAGCAAGCTAAATTTGTACATTTTTCGATAGAAAAATTTCTCCGGCGAAGCCGGATTTCTCCATACAATGCTGGCTCGCTATCGCTCGCCAGGAAGAAATCGACACCTGGATGGGGATAAACGTCTTATAACAGTTGGCTGAATGGGGCCGAATGGATACAAGCCAGGGAAAGAGAGAAAAGGAGAGAAAGATTTAAAAAAAAACGGTGACCCCCCCCCCTCCCCCTTAACTGTTGCAGAGACGCGGGTGTGGCAATCACATGTACTTGCAACATTCATTCTTACATAGAGAGGATTCCATAACTTAAGGGGAGGTACAGTATTTAGTTTTTTTCTGGACTCTCTTTTCCCTCATGTTTAGCCCCATTATACTTTGAGATTTCAAGACATTCGTTCCATCAGGTTGGCGATTTTAAGACCTTTTGTGCCCTATAGGTTTTTTTTTTTTCTGGCGAGCGATATCGAACCTGTAATTTAGGAAAATCGGCCTCCACATTTTTCTACCGAAAAATGTACTTGTTTATTTTGAGGGGGGGGGGGGGGGGGGGTATATTTTGAAGGGGTGTGGGGGAGGGGGTATATTTTGAAGGGGTGTGGGGGAGGGGATATATTTGAAGGGGTGTGGGGGAGGGGATCTATTTTGAAGGGGTGTGGGGGAGGGGGTATATGTTGAAGGGGTGTGGGGGAGGGGGTATATTTTGAGGGGGTGTGGGGGAGGGGATATATTTTGAAGGGGTGTGGGGGAGGGGATATATTTTGAAGGGGTGTGGGGGAGGGGGGTATATGTTGAAGGGGTGTGGGGGAGGGGGTATATTTTGAAGGGGTGTGGGGGAGGGGGTATATTTTGAAGGGGTGTGGGGGAGGAGATATATTTGAAGGGGTGTGGGGGAGGGGGTATATTTTGAAGGGGTGTGGGGGAGGGGTATATTTTGAAGGGGTGTGGGGGAGGGGGTATATTTTGAAGGGGTGTGGGGGAGGGGGTATATGTTGAAGGGGTGTGGGGGAGGGGGTATATTTTGAAGGGGTGTGGGGGAGGGGGTATATTTTGAAGGGGTGTGGGGGAGGGGATATATTTTGAAGGGGTGTGGGGGAGGGGGTATATGTTGAAGGGGTGTGGGGGAGGGGGTATATTTTGAAGGGGTGTGGGGGAGGGGTATATGTTGAAGGGGTGTGGGGAGGGGGGTATATGTTGAAGGGGTGTGGGGGAGGGGGTATATGTTGAAGGGGTGTGGGGGAGGGGGTATATTTTGAAGGGGTGTGGGGGAGGGGTATATTTTGAAGGGGTGTGGGGGAGGGGGTATATATTGAAGGGGTGTGGGGGGAGGGGGTATATTTTGAAGGGGTGTGGGGGAGGGGGTATATTTGAAGGGGTGTGGGGGAGGGGGTATATTTTGAAGGGGTGTGGGGGAGGGGATATATTTTGAAGGGGTGTGGGGGGAGGGGGTATATTTTGAAGGGGTGTGGGGGAGGGGGTAATTTTGAAGGGGTGTGGGGGAGGGGATATATTTTGAAGGGGTGTGGGGGAGGGGGTATATTTTGAAGGGGTGTGGGGGAGGGGATATATTTTGAAGGGGTGTGGGGGAGGGGATATATTTTGAAGGGGTGTGGGGAGGGGATATATTTGAAGGGGTGTGGGGGAGGGGGTATATTTTGAAGGGGTGTGGGGAGGGGGGTATATTTTGAAGGGGTGTGGGGGAGGGGATATATTTTGAAGGGGTGTGGGGGAGGGGGTATATTTTGAAGGGGTGTGGGGGAGGGGATATATTTTGAAGGGGTGTGGGGGAGGGGATATATTTTGAAGGGGTGTGGGGGAGGGGATATATTTTGAAGGGGTGTGGGGGAGGGGGTATATTTTGAAGGGGTGTGGGGGAGGGGATATTTTGAAGGGGTGTGGGGGAGGGGATATATTTTGAAGGGGTGTGGGGGAGGGGTATATTTTGAAGGGGTGTGGGGGAGGGGATATTTTGAAGGGGTGTGGGGGAGGGGATATATTTTGAAGGGGTGTGGGGGAGGGGATATATTTGAAGGGGTGTGGGGGAGGGGGTATATTTTGAAGGGGTGTGGGGGAGGGGATATATTTTGAAGGGGTGTGGGGGAGGGGGTATATTTGAAGGGGTGTGAGGGAGGGGGTATATGTTGAAGGGGTGTGGGGGAGGAGATATTTTGAAGGGGTGTGGGGGAGGGGGTATATTTTGAAGGGGTGTGGGGGAGGGGGTATATTTAAAGGGGTGTGGGGGAGGGGGTATATTTTGAAGGGGTGTGGGGGAGGGGGTATATTTTGAAGGGGTGTGGGGGAGGGGGTATATTTTGAAGGGGTGTGGGGGAGGAGATATATTTTGAAGGGGTGTGGGGGAGGGGGTATATTTTGAAGGGGTGTGGGGGGGGGGGGTATATTTGAAGGGGTGTGGGGGAGGAGATATTTTGAAGGGGTGTGGGGGTGGGGGTATATTTTGAAGGGGTGTGGGGGAGGGGGTATATTTTGAAGGGGTGTGGGGAAGGGGGTATATGTTTAAGGTTCATGGAGATCTAGGGCGGAAAGTAAAGCAAATAGTGAATAAATCATTAAGAGGGGATGGTTCACTTTTTGGGAAATTTTTGCATGTATTCATTATGTTTCTGGTTTCCTCCCTAGACCTCCATCAAACTTTAAAAACACATCCATTAGATCCCCCTTCTGGATTAATTTGTAAATTTTTCGGTAGAAAAATTTCCCGGCCGAAGGCCGGTTCCTCCAGCATTACAGGCTCACTATCGTTCGCCAGGGGAAAAATCGACACCTAAATAGCACGAAAGGTCTAAATATTGACGAAGAAATGGGGCAAAAGGTCTTAAAATCGACTAACTAATGGGGCAAACATCTTAACATCTGAAAACTAATGGGGCTAAACATGAGGGAGAAAGGGGTCCATAAAAGCGGCCCCTCCCCCCCCCCCCCCCCTTTAAATGAATACACAACTCCAACTCTGCCCTTTAACCCTTCCAGTGTATATAATTATGCAGTACCAGGACGTATTAGTATACAGTAGTTGGGCTATTGTGAGACTGTTTTATTAAGGGGACAAGGGCCGGTTTTCTGGATCACTTTCTCCTTCATGTTTAGCCCCATTAGTTTTCAGATGTTAAGATGTTTGCCCGGGTCCATTGCCCCATTAGTTAGTCAATTTTAAGACCTTTCGCCCCATTTCTTCGTCAATATTTAGACCTTTCGTGCTATTTAGGTGTCGATTTTTTCCCTAGCGAACGATAGTGAGCCTGCAATGTTGGAAGAACCGGCCTTTGGCCGGTAAATATTTCTACCGAAAAATGTACAAATTAATCTAGAAGGGGGATCTAATGGATGTTTTTTTTTTTAAATTTGATGGAGGTCTAGGGAGGAAACTAGAATAATAATGAATACATGCAAAAATCGCCCAAAAAGTGAACCATCTCCCCTTAAGGTTGCGAAAGAAAGTTGATGGAGATCCTTATTCCCGCTTTCTTTGGTTCCTAGAGCTAGAGATCCTTCCTAAGCTACATAAAATCACCGAATAACAGCCAGATTATAGTGAAAACCGCGTCCTCGTAGTCTGCATTCATAAAGGGGGGATGAGCGTATTTATTTCCTCATTTATGTATTTTTTTTTATCATTGATATAGTTTCCTCCCTAGACCTCCATCAAGCTTAACCCCCCCCCCCCCCTCAAGACCCTCTTTGATGATTAATTTGTATATTTTTCGATAGAAAAATTTCCCGGCCGAAGGCCAGTTTCTCTTAAATAACAGGCTCGCTATCGCTCGCCAGGGAAAACAAATCGACACCTAAATGACACGAAAAGTCCTAATATAATAATAATAATAATAATAATAATAATAATAATAATACAATATAGCCAACCTTTAGGGGTTCAAGACCATTGGAAAAACGTGTTTGATGTTTAATTCTATGGAGATCCCAAACTATAAATTGACCCCTTGTGCGCCAGGCTGGGTAAATCATACACCAATGAATCCAAATGGTAAAACAAAAAACGGAGGTGAGAACTATGGCAAAGTGCAACCTAGTGTAACCCACTTATTATTTTCTTATACATTGTCACAGTGTACAGTATTATAAATAAATGGAACAGTCTCACTGAAAATGTAATAAGCAGTAGCCTACCAGTGTCAACATGTTTAAAAACAGATCCGACCAGTTTGAAACTGTAAGGAAACTGAAAAGAGGCACCCCTTATGAGCTCTGACTCTTTTGCCTCTTTACTATCACTAAGGTAAGCAATCACTAAGGTAAGTGTACAGTACATGCTGCCCATTCTTAATAATTTAGTTATCCATATAAACTTATTTTCTTTAATAAGAAAACGAGTGTTATGTATGGGTAACTATAGACCATTCTGACCATTCATTATACCTTTACCTTTGATTACCTTTGAAGAATTCCGTCTGGGAGCGACGCAGCTAAGGTGGACCTCCGCATGTTCCGGGCAGCGCTCCCCTCCTCATCTCTGGGTCTTGGACTCTTGATGGGAGACTGTTGTTGGAGCCTGGGTAGCCTGGTGTTGGTGGCTGGTCTGGGATTCTAACCAGCCACTTGTCTAGTTTGTGTTTGAAGGTGTCAACGGTTACACCAGTTAGATCCCTAAGCTCTCTAGGGATGCTGTTGAAGAGTCGGGTCCCGTTGTGTTGGAAGCTGTGGTGAACTAGCGTCTTCATTCGCTGTGTGGAGGCTTGAGTGCTTCTGACGTAGCATAGGCGTCCTCTTCTTGGATTTGCGTTTTCAACCAATCCCACATTTGGAACCCTTCCTTCTAGTATCTTCCATACGTAAATTACAACATATCTCTCTCGTCTACGTTGGAGAGAGTAAAGCCCCAGTTCTTTGAGCCTTTCCCAGTAATTTAGGTGGTTGACTCCTGAAATTCTGCTTGTGAAAGTTCTCTGTAATGCCTCGATCTTTGCTATGTCTGTTGATTTGTGTGGGGACCACAACTGACAGCAATATTCGAGTTTGGGCTGCACCAGAGATTTCCACAAGGTCAGCATACACACCCTTTCTCTTGTGTTGAAGGTCCTAAGGATCCATCCTGAAAGTTGTCGTGCTGCTAGAGTGATTTTGGAGTAATGGTAGGAGAAGGTGGCATCATTACTCATGTATACCCCAAGATCCTTAGTGTGGTCTTTGGCCGGTATTAATTGTTGATCACATTGGTAGTGGGTCGACCTTTTGATAAGTTCTTTGCCCTCATACCTTAAGAGTTCAAACTTTTCTCCGTTGAGAGCCATGTTATTATTTTTTGCCCAGCTTACGACTCTTTCTAGGTCTTGTTGGAGTAGTCTGGTATCTTCCTCGGTCTCTATCTGCCTCTTTATCCTCGTGTCGTCGGCGATTGATGTGGCTGATGAGTGTCTTAGGCCGGCATCGATGTCGCCAACCATTATGAGGAAGAGGAGAGGACCCAGTACAGTGCCTTGAGGTACACCGCTGACCACTTTACTAGGGTCTGATAGGGCCCCCTGTACTGTCACTCTTTGGGTCCTGTCCTTAAGGAAACTGTGGATCCAGTGTCCTACCTTCCCAGATATCCGTGAGATCTTAGCTTGTGGAGGAGGATCCCGTGATCTACCTTGTCGAATGCTTTCGCGAAGTCCAGGTAGATCACGTCAGCATTGTTCCCATCCTGCATTTCTTCTAGAATGGATTCATAATGGAGTAGTAATTGGGAGAGGATCGCCCCTTCCTAAATCCATGCTGTCCCTCGTTGAAAGCACCGGTTTTTTCTAGGTGTTCAGTCATTCTGTCACGCAGGACCCATTCGAAGATTTTTATCAGGTGGGAAGTTAACACCACTGGTCTATACTGTTTGGGTGACCCTTTGCTGCCTCCTTTATGTATAGGGGTAATTATTCCCACTTTGAGTGCTGATGGTATCAAGCCAGAATTTAAGGATTCTGACCACAGTAGTTGTAGGGGTGTTGCTAGTTGGTCTTTGCAGTTTTTCAAGAAAAGTGTGTGGAATCCATCAGGTCCGGCTGCCGAGTTTGATGCTATGCAGTCAATGGCTGTTGTGATGTCTTTCCTCGAAATTTCTACAGATGGGATTTGTTCTTGTCGGGCTGTTGGGGTGGGCTCCGAGAAAACGTTGGTTGGGTTTTCCACTATTTTGTTCTTGTCCGGTTGGCTGAAAGTGTCCTCATATTGCTTGCTTAGTATTTGTGCCATGTTTTTTGGATCTCCGTCAAGTTCTCCATTGGTCTTTTCGAGTGGGCCAATTGTTGACATATTTCTTAGTTTCTTTTTTGCATAGCTAAAAAAGAACTATGAGTTTGTTTTGATATGTGACACCGCTTTTTGTTCATCTCTTGTTCGCTGAGTGTCATGGGAACGGAGAAGTTTGGTTTCGATGTCACAGATTTTTTCTTTTATTCTTTCGCTCACTGGTGCAAAACTGGCTCTATGTAACCTTTTGTTTAGGTTGCTCCTCTTTCTCAGTAGGATTTTTCTGTCCCGAGGGATCTGTCTCTTCCTTCTTTCATGTCTTGGGATTTTCTTCGGTATATTTCTGCTGCAGATCTGTTGGCAAGCGCTTAGAAAAATATTGAATATTTCTTCAGCATTTTTTCCCTTAAAAGTACTGTACCAGTCGTGTCGCCCCAGTTCTTCTTTAATGGTGTCCCAGTTTATATCTGGGCTATGGAAGTTCAGGTTGGTGAGGGAGATTTCCGGTACCAGTAGTGCATCAGGTGGTGGGAGCACACTTGGGGAGATGTTGGTATTTATGTTGGCCTTTGATAGGATCAGTTTGTGGTCGGACATTATCGTACTCTCTAGTTCGTATGAATGTATGAGGTTGAAATTATTACTGAGTACAAGATCTAGGATATTGTTTCCTCTGGTGGGTTCGGTTACAAATTGGGTTAGGAAGTTGTTTTCAATTAAGTAGATGAACTCTTCTGCCTGGTGTTTGTCGTCCATTGTTGGGCCGCTGCTGATGTTCATTGTTGGCCATGATATGAATGGAAAATTTAGGTCACCTGTGATCAGTACCTCAGTGGTTAGATTTGGGGGGTTGTCCAGGGTATTTTGCAACTTTCCTAGGATTTCTCTGAAGAGATCTAGATTGGTGTTGGGTGGCCTATATATGGTGATAAGGATTAGATATAGCTTTGTCACATAAACAGAGAGCAATTCCGTGGTGCCGTTGGAGAAGGAATGTAGTGTTTTGGCACCTTCGGCTATGTCCTCCCTAATGTATGCTGCTACTCCACCATGGGTCCTCCCTTGTCTATCACTTCTGAATAGGGTATAGTTTTGCATATTAATCTCTGCATCTAGATGGTTTTCATTTAAGTGGGTTTCTGTTAAGGCGAGAAAGGCCACATTTTCTTTTAATGCCATTTCTTTTAACATAGGGACCTTTGATTGGTTATTTCTTGGGTATAGGCCCCTGATGTTCCCTGTGTAGAAATTGGTTAGTGAAATCCGAAGATGCCTTTGTTCCTCATCTCCAGTCTGTCTGTCCGCTCCATGAGTTGGCGCATCATGGACTGGGATTGGTTCTCCATTACCAGGAGCTTTTCTAGAAGGTTCTCTAAAAAAGTAGTTTTTTCAGCTTGTCCTGGAGTTTGGTTTTCAGTGACTGGGGTCCAAGTTGGCGGTGGTGGTTGTGGGGTTGAGGTTACCGGTACCTGGTGGTGGTGGTGGCTTCCTCGCTGGCGAGTGTTATTCTTGGGTGCCTTCATTGGTGGTGGAGTAACTGGGCATTCTGATGCTGGCTCCTTATTTTCTTGAGGTCTTTTGGTGCCCTTTACATGTAGGTATTTACAATTTGTTTTGGAACACTCACGTTTGTGAAGGGACTGTCTGCACATATTTGGATGGAATTCTGTGCATCGTCTCCCAAGCTTACATCCTTTTTCGCCTTTTAGCCCATGCTGCATTAGTTTATGGCATGGTTTTGGGTGTTGGTATTTGCATCCAGCTCCACTAATGCCGTGTCTGCAGGTATTCCTTTTATAGTACCTACAAATACTGGTACCGGTACTGGTGTTGGGTCGAGGGCGGCTGGGTGTTGTAGCTGTTGCTCCTTGGTCATTTCCCTGGTGCGGTGTATGGGTTCTTTGGTTCCTCTCGGTCTCATTACCAGTAAGTTGCTGGGTACTTCCTGTTCCTGTGGGTCCTGTACCCAGGGGTGCTGAGAAATCAATGTTCTCAGGGCTGGATCCCAGTGAAGGCACTTGGATTACATTCTGACTGGAGTTCACAGCCTGGGGGTCCCTTTGTGTTAAGCTAGTCCTAGGTCCGTTTTCATCATCCACAGAATTTGGCCTAGGCCTACCAGTACCGGCATCGTTGACCGAGTCAGGTGGGCCATTTGATGCTTTCTGGGATTCTACGCCGTCATTGTCCTCTTGTTCTGCTTTTAGGCAGTGTGTGAGGACGAACATATCCCTTAACCCTGTACCGTACAGTAATCATATAGAAAACGCATAGCTCATATATTGGGGGTTGCCTTCCTGTATAGTTCTGCATATTTTGTTATTGACTATGTACTATCAAATTAACTCTGAACATTGTATAATATGATGCATGACATTCAGCAACAACGTTCCCCTAAGTGTTGGTACTTGTACTGAGTGGTAAATAAAGAATACTATTTCGGCTACCTTGCGAGCCGCAGGGTAGACCTTCCGTCTTGGAAGAGATCTGCCTTTGCCGCAGGGCTGTCATAACCTTGTTCTCAATGGCGCACTGTCCCTTGGTCTCAAGTAGGTCCTTGCAACCAGGCACGCGACGTTCTTGCGGATACTCGTCTGGATGGGTGCTATCCCAATCTCCATCTACATATTGCCAATGTGCGTCCATATTGTAGCACCTAACATAAGGCTTAAAACTTGGTTCTAAGGGATTTGTAGTTTTTGTATTTGATCCTTGTTGAGCGCTACAAGGGCTGGTGAGGCTTAGTCGACTAGAGTCCGTGCAGCGTGGCTGTAGTAGAGTACTACGTCTTAGGACCCGGCCTGCGTGGAGGCCCGTAAGTGACCTCATGACCCCCCACTCTGCTCATGGTTCTGGTTCGGAGGTAGTCTACCTAATTACCTGTTGAAGGTTTGTCGAACCAGACACTGAGTCGACACTTATGCTCCCTATTCTATGTCTGCTCCCTGCACTTGGAGCCTCCGGTCTGGTTGTCTGTATTTGATGGCCATGGCCTTCTTATCCATTTATCTTCAGCCCGTGGACCGCACATGCAGGTATCCCCTATCATGCGTAGTGCCCTCTGCACATTTCGCATATTGTTAGGTCCACATGCGATGAGCTGAAGATCATCAACATAACAGAAGAGAGTGTGACACGGCCAAAATCCAGATTGACTAGATTCTCCATGCGCAGATCAAAGAGCATGGGGCTCAGGATGCGGTCCTGGGGAGTCCCAATTTCAAATGGCTGGTAATGGGATTTCTTTCCCTGGAACTTGATCTGACATTGCGATTGCTGAGGTAGTTCTTGAGCCATTTTAGAAGCCGCCCTCGAATTAATACCCTTGTGAACCAGTGTTTGCAGGATGGCCACAGGGCTGGCGAGTTCGAATGCTATACTTTTTCTAGGTTAAGAAAGACCACTACTGACCACTAGCTGTCAGTCGATATATATATAGTCTCAAGGACGGCTGCAAGGTTGTCCGCTGTGCAGCGGCCCTATACGTAGTGTTGTAGACTTGTTTTAACCATTTTTCGGCGGTTTTATTCAGGCAGCCAAGTAGGGTTATTGGGAATAGAGAGCCTGGATCATTATAGTTTTGGGTTCAATAAGGTATCGGCTGCCTATCACTCCAGGTCAACGTGAGCAGCTGCCGGCCCTGCTCCCATGACTGTTTATTCGATTTAGCAGCATTCTTTGTCCTCCAATCCTGCTTTTGGTGATCATTGTGTATGTGATGCCATCCGACCATGGAGCTGTGTACCGGTGTCTTTCCCTGGGTGTAGGGCCAACTCGGCCCTTTTCCAACTCGGCCCATCTAAGATTACCAACTCGGCCCACTTAATACCAACTCGGCCCGTCTTGCATTACCAACTCGGCCCGTCTTTCATTACCAACTCGGCCCATTTATTTGAAAATCTTTAATCAGTGTTTTGAACAATGGATTCAAACTTGAGTGAATTAACATAAATATTAAATAGGTCCACCAAATACAATGATACACTGAATTGAAAGAGATTAATTTTCAAAACACGTAACGTTTAAAAACTTCAATCAGTGATTCGAACAATGAATTATTTTCGTGATTTGAGTCAATCTATGTAGGCTAGGCCCACCGCCACCAATGATAAAGAAAGGGTTCAAACAAAAATTAGTGATAGGCTACATTGATTTACATTTATTACATATTATTACATTTATTATTACATTTATTTATTTGAAAATTAATGATACAATGAGTTGAGTCAACTACATACGATATATGTAATAATACTTGTATTATATATACAATTAAATTTTTCGAAGATGATTTAGCAGTGATCGAGTGAGCGAGTCAAGCAGGAAACAGTGCAAAGTTAATCAAGTTGGTGACACTGTAACAAATCTTACACTTCTTACACTGCATCGCTACAACGAACATATGGCTAATCAATGCTTAGTATGCTTTAAGGATGTGGGTCCTTTGCAGGAGGGACTGTAGTGTGATTGCAATCTATGGCAACACCGAACCTGTGGTACTGGCATCACAAGGAAAGCATACAGAAAGGCAGTGCGAGAGGGGCTGGGAATCAACTGGAAATGTATTTTTAAAAGCAGTATTTTATCACTGACTCCTGTAATAATAAAGTTGTTATATTCTGTTTATTTAGCCTATGATTCGTAGAGTAGCTTAGAATAAAGACCATAAGCAAGGGCATTAGGCCATGTGGTCCGAGTTGGTATTTAATGGGCCGAGTTGTTATTAAATGGGCCGAGTTGACAATGGGCCATGTGGGCCGAGTTGGTATATAATGGGCCGAGTTGGTGTTTGATGGGCCGAGTTGGTAATGGGCCGAGTTGACAATGGGCCGAGTTGGACGGTCTTCCTTTCCCTGCACCGCACCAGCACCGGGCTCCGTACATGGCCTCGCCAAG
Source organism: Paralithodes platypus (assembly GCA_032716605.1). Taxonomy (NCBI): domain Eukaryota; kingdom Metazoa; phylum Arthropoda; class Malacostraca; order Decapoda; family Lithodidae; genus Paralithodes; species Paralithodes platypus. The sequence continues at coordinate 6,623,786 of CM064483.1, forward strand.
TAACGGAGGTATTCCTTATGTGGAATGCTTGTAATAATATGCGTTCAAAAATATTGGTCTCATTCATGCCTGATATTGAAATAAGAGTTAGTTCTCTGTGAACAATCAAACCACGGTATAGGCTCTACGTTGGGCTACGTACAGGGTGATAAAAAGTACACACGTTACACATGCAAAAGAAGGAAGCATAGTTTAAAAATACATATTTTCTTGTGTAGTATTATTGTTTGTAATATTTAAAAAATATAGTCATCCGCAAACATCCATACCATACTTGTTTACTGATAAAGAACCAACGGACAAGGGAAGATTCTAGAGGAAGACGCCATAACACTTACATCAGCCGCACTGTTCCCGCACACGTGGGGGTGACCGTCACAGCAGCGCCGAGCCGCACATAACACCACTCAAAATGCTGTCCAAAGCGAGATTCCTGGCCACTAATATGTGTGCCTTGAATGCCAAGACCAATGTTGCCCGGCTCGTCCAACAGGTGAGAATTGTTGAATTTTAAAATTTATATAGCCTAGCCTAGACTGATATTGAAAGATGTGAGCAGACGCCACCATGACGCCGGCAGCAGACGATGGTTGATATCCTATTGTTTACGTTCAACATGATGCATTCTATGATGTTTTGTTTTCCTGCTTTTAATTATTGGCTTCTCATTTGTTTCAGATGTGTAAACAATGCTAGGCCTAGGCCTATGTAACGTGAACTGGTTTGGGCACAGCGTTGCTGGGTACCCGATTATGTAACCAGTTCAAATAGCTCCTGTAATTTGTAGCATTCAAGGAGACTACTGCAGGACTCTTCTTCTTACCTCTGACCGGGTATAGGCTATCCTAGTGTTTACTAGCCTATACCCCATTGAAATGACTAGCCTTACCTAACCTATCCTAGAATTATAGGTGGGGGCTGCCGCCCCCACACCCCCGCTTTGACTTAGATTTTTGGATGATCTTCAAGGACACTAGGCTAGATTGACTTAGATTTTTGGATAATCTTCAAGGACACTAGGCCTACATCCGCCTTATTAGAAACAATGGAAAAACTATATTTAGGCCTAGGCCCTAGCCTAGGTTAGCCTATGTCACAAATTTTCCCATGGATTTTTTTTTATTTTTCCCTGTTAGTTTTCATCAATAGGGCCTAGCCTATATAGTGGTTGGAAATAATTACAACCCTCGGAGAAACCGTTTTCCCCATTACAAAACGATCTTAAGACACGCCGCCCGATAGTGGGGAGGGCTATGAAGTACAGGGAAAATGAGGGTTAAATGCGTAAAATGGCGATAAAAACTTGTGGGAAAAATGTTATTTTAATACCACAAATTTTCCGAGTGTTTTTTATAAAAGAAATTATTCATTTGCATCAATATAGTGATTGTAATTAATTAGAAAGCTCGGGAAACCTATTTTCCCCATTAGGCCTATTGATCGATGTTGACACCCCCCCGATAGTGATTTGAAGACATTAGCCTAACCTAGTATTATGGGTGGGGGCTGCTGCCCCCACACCCCCGCTGGTTGAGTACTAATCCCTTAGTACGAACGCTTATACATTGTTTTCTAGGCTTCAAATCATTGCTAACAAACACCTAGATCTTTCTCACAGTCTGAGTTTTCTAATTCCATATTAGCTAGTGTATATTCTAGCGCATTCCTTAAGGCTATCCCTCAACACCATCGCCGCACATTCCTAATGTCAGTCTAGAGTATATTTGTCTATACCATAATTTTACACAAGATTTTCTAATTGGTGTAGTGTACTGGGTTTAGTGGTAATTATATTTCATATAATTAAATTTTTGGCTAGCTGACATTAACCCGTCCAGTATATTATGTTCTGGCAACTATTAAACCATTTGATTCAGTTTATTAAGAAAGACTTAGGCTAGCAATGGGCACAGGAAAAAGTCATCAAAATATATCACACTTAGGCTAGCAATGGGCACAGGAAAAAGTCTTCAAAATATATCACTCATTTCTATATGTATTAATGTTAGACATATTACTCTCAAATTAGACGACATATTTTCTGTCTCCCATTATAAAACAATCTATGTCTATGTCTGTTGTGGTGCTGGCAAGTTTTAGTTTGTGTGTGAGTTATCCCAGGTTCGAGTCCCGGGACCTCCTCGTGAGCTTTGTAGGCCTATTTAATTCGGGACTTTGTCTTCTGATTGGAGACTTATTATCTTTGTGAGTTATGATTTATATGTTCATTTGAAACATTATTATTTGTATACTATCTATGATACATTCTAGCACATTATTATTTGTATACTATCTATGATACATTCTAGCACATTATTATTTGTATACTATCTATGATACATTCTAGCACATTATTATTTGTATACTATCTATGATACATTCTAGCGCGTTCCTAATGTCAGTCTAGCGTATATTTTTCTCAATTGACCACTTGCGAGTTTCGTTCTATAAGGAAGTTGGAGTTGTAGACATCGATATTTAGAAGGATTACCAGCTTAAATACGGTTGAAGTTCATTTATATATACATAGAATTCAATTCAACATATACCCTTTAGCCATCAGAAACCTACATTATTATTGCATTTCTGTTTACAATCGATATCTACAGCTTCAACTTCCTTATAGCCTGAAACTCGCAAGTGGTCAAATTCCTAAATTGGTGTAGTGTAGCCTACTGGGTTTAGTGGTAATTATATAGGCTATTATATACTTATATTTTTGGCTAGCTGATATTAACCCGTCCAGTATATTATGTTCTGGCAACTATTAGACTATTTTATTCAGTTTATTAAGAAATACTATTACTTTTTGTGTCTGTGGTCAAAAGATTTCTACTTCTCCAGTTAGGAAGAATCCACTTATTCAAACCAATCAGCCCCAGTAAAAACCTGGCATAACATAATAATAATAAACCTGTGTTGGTCAGTGTCAATTTAGCTACTTTCCCAAGACACTTATCGTGATTATCGGTATTAAAGTTAAGCATCTTGATTTGGTAGCTGGTGTGGGACGGGTCGCCGCAGTTCCAATTATCGTCCGGGCTCGTTCGCCGCGGTAAGGCGAACAGTCACTTGCTGCGAAACTTCTTGCTCCCGATACAACACAAACCCTTACTGGTGCCATGGCGGTTGGGCTGCCGCCCATTTAGTATTCGGGCGTATCTGTAAATACTACCGCAACTACGAATCTTGTTTCTGAGACCTAGTATATTAACCTAACCAAACAACCCAACCTAACCTAGACCCAGTACGTGGGATACTAAACTAGCCCTTGCATGCCAGGTACAGCGGATTCATAGTACTCCGTACGTGATATTTATTACCCATTAATTTCCGGAAGTTTAAACCTATGCGTAAAGATCTTACCTCTTACACGTCACATCAGTAGTCCAGCACCCATGTTCTAAATCGCGTGTGTACGAATCGGTGCTGTCTATAGGAAATACCTTCCTATAGACAGCACCGACAACCATGTTACGAAAAAATATCATTGTAGTACCATATATTTTTATTAGGTTTTGCCGAGGGTTGAAACTAATTTTAATATGATGCTTAGAGCATATAGATTCCATATCCGTCTTCAAATACACTTACACTTAGTTACACTTAGTTGTATTCCGTCCGTTAGTGACACAGTTGAGCTGGGGCTCCACTGCGACCAGGCAGCTCCCTTTCTTCCACTCTCCATTCCAGAAGTCGGTTGGAGTTGGTGCTGGGGTATCCTGGTGTTGGTGGCCGGTCCGGTATTTGGCCAGCCACATGTCCAAGGTTTTTCTTGAAGGTGTCTGGAGACACCCCGGTCATGTTCCTGAGAGGGGCTGGTATACAGTTGAACAGTCTGGTTCCATTGTATGTAAAGCTGTGATGGATCAGGGATTTGATTTTTTGTGTTGATCCCGGCGTAGTCCTCACATAGCACAGCTTCCCTCGCCTTTGGTGCTGAGTCTCTTGGATGTTTGGGTTTGGTACCTTTTTTTCCAAAATCTTCCAGACGTAGATGATGATGTATCTCTCCCTACGTCTTTGAAGTGAGTACAGCTGCAGCTCCTTAAGTCTCTCCCAGTAGTTAAAGTGTTGAAACCCATGGATTTTACTGGTGAATGTCCTCTGGGTGGCTTCAATTTGTGTTATTTCTCCTACTTTTTGGGGAGACCAGAGCTGGGAGCAGTACTCCAGTCGTGGTAGGACCACTGACTTCCACAATGTTAGCATACACCTCTCATTTCTTGTGTGGAAGGTTCTCAGGATCCAGCCTGCTATTTGTTTTGCTGTTGTGGCTTTGGTAATATGCTGGGAAAAAGTGGCATCACTGCTCATATTTACTCCCAAGTCCTTCACTGTGTCCTTGGCGGTAATTTCTTGCTGTCCACTTTTGTAGTTGGTGTCGTTTTGTAGTGCTCTCTTGTTCCCGTACCTTAGAAGCTCGAACTTGTCTCCGTTTAGGGCCATGTTGTTTTCTTCTGCCCACTTCAGGATTTTGTCCAAGTCTTGTTGTAGTAGCTGAGCATCATGTTGTGAGGTGATTTTCTTCATGAGTCTGGTGTCGTCTGCAAACGATGTGGCTGTTGAGTGTTCCTGTCGATGTCTCCTATCATGATGAGGAATAGGAGAGGTCCCAGTACTGATCCTTGTGGTACTCCGCTGATGACCCCACCTGCTTCTGATAGGCTTCCTTGAACCGTGACTCTTTGTTTTCTGTTGGTGATGAAGCTGTGGAGCCATCTTCCAAGGTCTCCCCCTATTCCCAGTGATTTGAGTTTATGTAGAAGGATCCCATGGTCCACCTTGTCAAAAGCTTTGGCGAATTCTAGATATATGACGTCTACATTTTCTCCGTCTTGAATATCCTGTAGGATTTTGTCGTAGTGTGATAGTAGTTGTGAGAGGCAGGAGCGGCCTTTTCTAAAGCCATGTTGCCCCTCGTTGAACGCCTCATTATCTTCCAGGAAGCTGACCATCTTAGCTCTTATTGTTCTTTCTATGATTTTAATAAGGTGTGACGTCAGCACCACTGGTCTGTAATTTTTGGCTATGCCTTTACTACCCCCTTTGTGTATTGGTGTGACATTACCTTCTTTTAGGGATTGTGGTACATATCCAGTTTGGAGGGACTTGCTCCACAGCAGTTTTAGAGGCAGGGCTAGCTGATGTTTGCAGTTTTTTAGCAGTTGGGCATGAAAGCCGCCTGGTCCTGCTGCAGAGTTTGGTCCAATCTTGTCGATGGCTGCTATTATGTCCTCTGTTGATACTGTTACCGAGGAGAGTTGATGTGGTGTCTCTGGAGCGTTGCCAAAGAAAGTCGTTGCATTCTCGATTTTCTTGTCTTCATTTGGCGGGCTGAAGACACTTTCATACTGCTGTTTGAGTATCTTGGCCATTTCGGTTGGGTCACTCTCAAGTTCGCCCGTAGGTTTTGCAAGTGGTCCTATTGTTGTGGTGTTCCTGAGTCTCCTTTTTGCATATGCATAGAAGAATTTGCTATTTACTCGTATGTTTGCAACTGCTTGTAGTTCTTCGCGTGTTCTTTGCTCTTGGTGTGACTGGATGAGTTTACGTTCAACTTCATCAAGCTCTTCTTGTAGTTTGGTGATATTGTGCGCATAGCTGGTCTTCCTTTGCTTGGCTCTCATCTCTTGACATCTCTTGGATGTCAAAATAATTGGTGACAAATAAATGGAGTTATACTGAAACAATTTATTAGGGAAAATAGGGACCAATAGACTAGCCATATGTTTCTCATAGTCCGCATGGAGGAATTTAGTTATCGACACTTGAAAAAACCCGATTTCACAGAAAAATACACCAAAAATCTGTATAACATGTCAAATAGTGGGGGTGTGGGGGCAGCAGCCCCCACCCATAATACTAGGATAGGTTAGGTTAGGCTAATGTCCTTTCAAAGAGGTATAGGCTAGTAAACTAGGAAGTAGGATAGCCTATACCTGGTCAGAGGTAAGAAGAAGAAAATAAGAAAATGGGAGTCTGCAAAAAGCCGATCGGCCCATACAAGGCAGATCCCCGTCACACCCAACCCCAATTACAAGGCCCAAATATAGACCCATCTCACTAATACCTTAAGTACTGACCCCACCAAAACGGTCAGAGATTAACACAAGAATACGGGGGTCTGCTGAGCGGCGATTGGCCCACACCTGGTAGATCCCCCTCACACACAACCCATCTCGTCCATATGCCTATCTAATTTTATCTTAAAGCTCCCTATCGTTCTTGATCCCACTAAGGGCCACTATATCATTTGGTAGCCTATTCCACCCATCTACATCTCTGTTACCAAACCAATATTTGCCTATATCTTTTCTGAAACTAAATTTATAATATGAAACCATTTTCTTACAGTAGATCCTCTGGAAAAAGGCAAACTATGCCTGTGTATCCAGCTCAGTACCAGTACTTGCACTGCTGCGGTCATTCACGGTGTTGGCGGCGGCGGTAGCAGACGCAACATTTTTACTATTCTGTATTTTTGTTTTATAGTCAAACTTCAAATCTTGTCTTCCCCATGCTTTATCAAGATTACTTTCAAACTCCCTTATTGATTCGGAATAGACTACATACTGGGGCAGTGCGTTCCATTCATTTACCACTCTATCACAAAATGAGTTCTTTGCCTTCTCAAGCCTATTTCTTTCTTTGTAAATTTTCTTAGTGTCCTCTCGTTCCCTCCCGCATCAAGAAGATACCTTCACACACATCCTCATCGTACTTTCCTGACACTATCTTAAAAGTCTCTTATCATATCCCCTCTCTTTCTCCTATATGCCTGTGTCGGAAGCTCCAGTGTCCTCAACCTCTGCTCATAGCCCGCGTTCTTCAACGTTGGTACCAGCTTGCTAGCTCTCCTCTGCACTTTCTCCACTGCTTCTATATCCTTTACCATATATGGAGCCCACACCTGGTTCGCATATTCCAGGTGCGGCCTAACCAGCGCTGTATAGAGATTCCTGAAGATTTCTTCAAGTGACACAAATGTCCTTATCAGCCCTACAATTCTATTGGCTTTGTTTATCTTTTCCGCTAAATGTTCTGAGAAATTTAACTTATTGTCTATCACTACTATATCCTTTTCTGCTTTCACTTCCTCCATCGCTTCATACATACTGTATCCTACCTTGTCTATCTTGCTTGTCCCAATCCGCATGTACTTGCATTTTTTTGGATGAATAGGCATTAACCAATGCTCAGACCATCCCTTCATGCCCTCCACATCTCCTTGAAGCAAACCCATATCTTCCTTACTCCTCACTCTTCTATACAGCTTAGTGTCATCCGCATACAGGTATACCTCACTTCCATTAGTTATAACTTCAGGTAAGTCGTTGATAAATATAACGAACAGCAGTGGTCCCAACACAGATCCCACACTTGTAATTTCCCTCCACCCCGAGCCTATTCCATTCACCAGTACCCTCTGTCTCCGATCTTTCAGGAAGGCTTCTATCCATTTCACACATTTCTCCCCTATATTATAGCTTCTAACTTTCTCTATTAACCTTTTATGTGGGACCTTATCGAAGGCCTTCATAAAATCGCAATATTCCATGTCTATTACATCACCATCTTCTAGAATTTGCCTTTAATCATCTACCACCTTAATTAGCTGTAGTACCGTCGACCTCCCCGGCAAGAATCCGAACTGTCTCCCACTGAAAAGTTGGTTTGACTTCATATGATCCATTATTCCTTCTCTAATTACCGTTTCCATTAGTTTACACACACTTGTCAAACTGACTGGTCTATAATTCCCTGGGTCATTTCTCTTTCCCTTCTTAAATATAGCTGTTATGTTCACCTCTCTCCAGTCCATCGGGATTTGTCCTGTATTAAACGATAGGATTTTCGGAGAAGAAATAGACTCAGCACAGGACACCAGGAAGGAGGACCGAAGACAGCGAGGGTGGCAACCTGCGAAGGAATTAAATGCTAATCTGTCAAGAACCGCGAATTTGGATAAAGCTCCACCAACACGACCCAAATTCAAAACCGCCAGGGATAACGACCGAGGACCGATGTCAGCCATAAATGTAAATGTAGATCCGATCAGAACCAAAAATTTGATTAAAGAACGTTCTGCGAGTTCTAAAACCGCGACTTTAAAGGTTTTCTATACAAACGCTCGTAGCATACGCAATAAATTTTCAGATTTAGAGGAACTAGTGTTTACTGAAAATTATGATGTGATTGGTATAACAGAATCTTGGCTCAATACAGTAGATAGAGACTTTTTAGCAGAGTATTCACTTCCCGGTTATGTAATGTTTGAGAAAAGCCGAATAAATAAAAATGGAGGTGGCGTTTTATTTTATATCAAAGAAAGTCTTAACTCGACCCTCTTGTCAAAACCTCAAATTGTGAACGTCGACACATCTTTTGTGCTAATAAAGAATAATAAAGGTACAAAACTAATACTTGCATAAATATACAGACCTCCAGCTCAATCAGTGCAAACTGACTGAGAAATTTATGAACAAATTGCAGATGTAAGTAACTCACAAGATACCGTATTTTTGGCGACTTTAATTTACCTGTGACCAAGTGGGGCGATACTCTTACTTCACACTCCGGACATGACTTGTATACGAACTTGCAAGAGAGTTCGCTTTATCAATTTGTTCGAACAACGACCCGTGGTAATAACGTTCTTGACATTGTACTTGCAACAAAAGAAGAATTAATAGAGAATTTGAATGTTGGTGATGAATTCAGTAACAGCGACCATCGTACGATAACTTTCACTTTAAACTTTACTAGTAACGAACCAAATAGTAGCATCGAAAAAGTTCCTAATTTCAAGAAAGCAAACTTTCATAAACTTAGAGCTATGTTTAAAGAAACTGACTGGAGCTTCTTAATTAACTAACGACATAAATACATCTTGGAAGTTATTCGAAACCACTTACCTAAAAGCAGTGCAAGACTGCATACCATCGAAAATACGGCGTCCAGGCCATAATAATAAGCCCAAATGGTGGAATAAAGATATTTCAAACTGCCTGCTTGCTAAAAAATTTGCTAATGATAGATTAAAATCCTCACAAAATGACGAAGAACGGGTGAAATTTGTAGAGCTACGACGCAAAGCCAAAAAGTTAATTAAGCAAAGTAAAAAGACCCTAGAGTTACATATTGCGAATCAAAGTAAAACAAACCCGAAAGAATTCTATAGTTATATCAGAAAGAAAAAAGTAGTTACTTCACTGTTGGACCGTTAGTTGATGAAAATGGAGAATACACCAAAGACGAAGTACAAATGAGTAATGCCCTCAATACCTTCTTTGCATCAGTTTTTACAACAGAAGACCTCAGTGATATCCCTACACCATCGCCGATTCAGATTGATAATTCAGATGTTCTAAGCAATATCACCGTTACAGAGAGAGAAGTACTGAATTGTTTAGATAAACTCAAGGTAAATAAAACGCCAGGACCTGATACAATCTCGCCTAGAGTTCTAAAGGAAGCTAAGGATGAGCTCTCCAAACCACTGACATTACTATTCAATAAATCCTTGCAGTCTGGAACTATGCCTGATCAGTGGAAGATAGCCAACGTAACACTGATATTAAAAAAGGCAGCAAATCCCTACCCAGTAACTATCGTCCAATTAGCTTAACCTCAGTTGTATGTAAAATGCTAGAAACGGTCATAAGAGACAGACTCGTAAATCACTTGGAGGAAAATAACATACTTAAAGATACTCAACACGGCTTTCGTAAAAAACGTTCCTGTTTAATAAACCTCTTAGACTTCTTCCACGATATCCTCAACCTCTACGATGCGAGTAAAGCTGTAGATATTATATACCTTGATTTTCAAAAGGCCTTTGACAAAGTTCCCCACAAACGTTTACTGCTAAAACTAAAAGCGCATGGAATACAAGACGGTGTGTTGAAATGGATAGAAAATTGGCTCAGCGACAGAAAGCAAAGAGTAGTCATAAACGGTAAGGCATCTAAATGGACCAATGTAAGTAGCGGGGTACCCCAGGGATCGGTACTAGGACCAATTCTCTTTCTAATTTACATCAACGACATAGATGAGGGTCTCACCTGTACAATCTCAAAATTTGCTTAAGATACAAAAATTGCAAATAGCGTACTCTCAAAAGATCAAGTTGACGATATGCAACACAATCTAGAATCTAGATAAATGGTCACATTGGGCCTAAATTTGGCAAATGAGTTTCAATGCGGATAAATGTAAAGTACTACATATCGGATACCTAAATGAGAAAGCAAACTATTCGATGCATGGCACTCAGCTTAAGAATGTAAACAGAGAAACCGATCTGGGAGTAACAATATCGAGTAACCTAAAACCGAGTCACAATGTTCAGAAGTTAAGAAGGCAAACAAAATAATTGGCTTTATAGGCAGATCATTTGAGCATAAATCCAAAGACGTAATCCTAACCCTTTACAATTCCTTAGTCCGCCCTCTTCTGGAATACTGCGTTCAATGCTGGTGCCCTTATTACCAAAAAGACATAAACAAGCTAGAACGAGTTCAACGTACAGTTACCAAAATGATACCTAGCCTAAAGAACAAACCATACGAAGAGCGTCTTAGAGAATTAAATCTATTTCCTTTAACCCAGCGCAGATTAAGAGGTGACTTAATTGAAGTGTTCAAAATCATCAAAGGCACCGACAATATGAACTGTAGTAAGTACTTCACTATCGACCAATCTAATTACACGCGGGGAAACGGTTGCAAAATTATTGGTAAATCTTTTAACTCGCACGAATCTAAGAATTTCTTCTTCAATCGAGTTGTCACCTTGTGGAATGGGCTTCCCCGAGACGTTATAGACTGCAGCACCGTTGATTCATTCAAATTCCGCCTAGACAAATATCTCGCATCAAACCCGCGACTGACTGCGTTTGTAAATGAATAACTTTATTTTATCCTCCCCTCAGTTACTAACCCATATGTCCCCTACTAACTTCCTAGTCCTGCCACGTTAGTGGCAGGGCAGTAGTTCCCTTTCCAATGTTCCCTTACCCACTCTAAACCACTGTTTGGACACTTGATCCTCAGTGTTTTGGAGGACAAGCAGCCTAGAAGGGTCACTAGATCTGTTGTTGCTTGATTTCCTTTGTACTCCTTTGTACTTTGTACTCCTTTGTACCTCAAATAACATTTTTAATGGCTCTACTAACATCTCACCTCCTTCCTTTATGATTCTTGGGTGTATCCCATCAGGTCCCGGTGACTTACTTCTGTTAATTTTTTCTATAGCCCTTATTCTAGCATGGGAAAACTCTATTAGTTCTAGTGCCGGTGCCTGTTTGATGGGAATAGTAGGCACTGCATCATCCGACTCTACTGTTAGTACCCCCCCCCCCCAAAGTATTTCCCCAGTACCTCTGCTTTCTCCTTATCAGTCTCCGCTCTACTCCCATCATTCAACCCCCCTACCAGCTCTGTGATCCCTACTCTGCTTGTTAACTTTTCAGATGTACTTCCAGAATTTGTAAGTTATTTCGTTATCACTGAGCTTTAGTACATTTTTCATGTCTCCTTTATTAATTCCGCTAACCCACTTGAATACCTCTTATCATGTCACCTCTAACTCTCTAATGAATGTAAGCCTAATTTCTTCAACCTTTCTTCATACGGAAGATTTCTAATATGGATAATTTTTGTCATTCTATGTTGTACTCTCTCCAATGAATCTGTCCATTTTGTAATAAGGACACCAAAATTGAACAGCATAATCCATATGGGGTCTCACTAATGACAAGTAAAGTTTTAAGATAACATCAGCAGTTCTGTTACACTCCTAGATATGAACCCGAGAATCCTGTTTGCCTTGTTAAGAACGCTTATACATTGTTTTCTAGGCTTCAAATCATTGCTAACAAACACACGTAGATCTTTTTCACAGTCTGAGTTTTCTAATTCCATATTAGCTAGTTTATATTTAAAATTTGTATGCATCTTCCCTATCTTAATACCTTGCATTTGTCAATGTTAAACTTCATCTGCCATTTTACTGACCATTCGTGGAAGGTATTTAGATCCCTTTGCAGAGACACTATATCTAACTGAATCAATTTTTCTCCCCATTTTGGTATCGTCTACAAATTTACTTATCCTACTAGCTATACCTAAATCAAGGTCATTTATGTATATAATATACAACAGAGGACCTAATACAGATCCCTGGGGGACACCACTCTTGACTGATCCCCATTCTGACTTAGTACCATTTATGCGGAGTCTCTGCTTCCTACCAATTAGCCATGACCTAATCCATCCTAACAATGCCCCACCTATTCCATGTGACTCAACCTTTCTCATCAATCTCATTAAAATGTAAAACTTGCAAACTAAACAAACCAAAATTGGGACAAGGACAATATAAAGTCAAATTAAATTATCAAAATCGCTATGTGGAAACCGCTTACTAAAATGAAAATTATTAAATAAAAGAACACAATCCACCACATAGGGTGTACATTACTACATGAGCAAGTTAATCTGTTTCCTAAGCAAACTAATCGCAAGCAAACTAATCATGAGGGACTCTGTCGAAAGCTTTACTGAAATCTAAATATATAATATATGACTTGTCATAATCTACTGTTTCATATACCTCTGAGAAAAAACTAAGCAAATTAGTAAGGTAAGAACATCCCTGAGTGAATCCATGCTGAGAAGAATTGATTAAGTTAAATGTTTCTAAGTAGTTTCTCATGTTCTTAGCAATATTGTATTTAAGACCAGCGAGGGTCTGGGGGTGGCAGTTCCAGGTTAGGGTAGGTTAGGTTAGTGGCAAAAATTTTGGGTATTCTGCAGAACAACTCTATTACGGGATTCCTGGCCTGTGGAATTAATTTGTTTTCGCTCTTACCTTACTCAGGACCTTAGTGATCTGTGGATAAGTGCTACTTTTCTTATTTTGTCAATTTGATTTTCACTCTTATAACATCAGTTATTTTTGTACAGCCAGTCCAAGACACTTTGTTTACATTCTAGCCTCCTTGGAGGATCCTCCCCGATGTTTAGTAGTCAATCAGAGTGGAGCTTCACCTACAAGAAGTCAGTAGGCTACATTTTTATTGGTACTTTTCTGTTATCGACAGCCAAAGCTGAATATTGCAGAGTAAACCCCAGACTTTATCCCATAATTTTTTTGGATAGTTTTAACCCTCTCCGACATATGACGCAATTTTGAGCCTATTAGGGATACTTTAAAGCCTTTATTACCATCAGGGTTTTTTACAAACCTTTATTTTAGTTACTTCAACCTCTGCAGTTGTCTTTGAGTTAGATGTGGGCAGAAAACTAATTTTGGAGAGGTAATTATAAGAGTGAGAGAACTCTATTTATTATTGCTAATCTGGCAACCTCTGCGTCATATATGTCTGAAGGGGTTAATACCCAATCAGCAGGGGTGTTCAGTCCCCACCCATAATACTAGGATAGGTTAGGTAATGTTGTTAGGTTAGGCTGTCTTTTCAAAGTTGACTAAATCGAGTAAACTCCTAGATTGTTTGGAATGTTTGGGTATCTGAATTACAATTAATACTGCAAATGCTAATAAAATGCTTTCTGCACTTTCTAACAATAACATACACTTACAAAGCATTAAAATACAAAAATAAAATAAATAAAACTTAATATAACAGTAGAAGTTGTGCAGAATTACCAAATGTTTTTTAGGTGGCATATCTTAACATTGTTGGATAATGGGTAAATACTAATTTCCTATGGTAATGCCATATATAAGAATGATGTATGGGTCATATATGGGTGTTGGCAAATCAGCTCTCAGCAGATCCCCGTAATCTTGTGTTAATCCCTGACCGTTTTGGTGGGGTCAGTGCTCAAGGTATTGGTGAGTTGGGCCTGTAATTGGTGTTGGGTGTGACAGGGCTCTGCCTTGTGTGGGCCGATCGGCTTTTTGCAGACTCCCATTTTCTTATGTACTTATGTTCTTAAAGATTGAATTTAGGACATAATTATCGGAGTACAGTACATGAATTGGTGACGCATGATAACCTTGACCGGGAACTCTATTAACTCGTAAGGCGCTAAGCCCTGTAGTATACACCATTCCCCCATGCGAAGATATTCTGATTCATTCCTCACTAAAATCGCCCATTTTACTTTTAATATGAACATGGGAAAGCAATGAAACAAGTAACAGCAATTGGCTGGTGAAAATTGTATATTTTAGCCCCGTGGTTGTAATCTGGCTCAGACACATGTGTAGGAGTGGTAGCAAGTAATGGAGGGAAATGATCTCGCCTAAATACAAATGTTTTTTTTTAGTGCCACTGGGGTGTTTTAAAAGTTTTTTTTAGGCCTAGGATCTTAAGTCTTCCCGCAGCCGCCCAGTAGGACCTCTTAAGAGTCTTCCCGTAGCTGCTGGGTTAAGATAGATAAATAAGGTCATGGTTAATTGGTAGGAAGCAAAGAGTTCACAAATAGTATGCAATCAGACAGGGGTGCAGTTAAGAGTGGAGTCTCACAAGGAACTGTTTTAGGCCCTCTGTTGTTCATTATTTTATATTACAGTACTGACCTTGATGTATGAATAACTATCATAATCAGTAAAATTACAGATGACCCTAGTTATAATGTAAAACTTTGCAAAACAAACAAACCAAAACTACGAACACAGACAAAAAGACAAAACAACCAATCAAAATCGCTACGTGGAAACAACGCTTAAGTAAAACAATGATTTATAAATATTAGAACACAATCAACCATATAGGGTGTACACCACTACATGAGCAAGCTAATCCTCCTCATTAGGAAGTGATTATGATAATGATATTCAGACTGGAGAAATTTAGGGGATGGCTGTAGATTCCGGGCGTACGGTAGTCATGTTTACATAGGGCGATCGCCGGCGGTAAGTTCGCGTCTATTTTGACTGAGATTTTTTTCGGTTATTTTGCCCCCTGCTGGCAATATATATGATGACAATATGTCATGGGGTGGTGAGGGCCTCAACATATTGTATCCAATGGCATTCAAAATAGACGGGAACTTGACTGCAAGTGTCCGACGACGCCACCACCGCCGTCGTCGTCATGTTTACATTTGTCGATTGCCGTGGGGAAGTTCACGTCTATTTTGACGACTAATTTTTTTTCCCGGTTATTTGCACCCTGCTGGCAATATATATAATGATGACAATATGTCATTGGTGGGGTGAGGGCCCCCTCAACATATTGTATCCAAAGGCTGTCAAAATAGACTGGAACATGATGGCAAGCGTCCGACGCCACTACGCTTAGTATAAACAAGGCTGGCGGTACGCTAGAGTTCTAAATTCTACCCAAATTTAGATACCGGTACACTTATATGGGAAGTAAATTGGCAGATGTAGTTCAATGTAGATAAATGCAGTGTAGTAAAATTTGGGAAAAAGATAAGATTTAGGGTATCAATTAGATAATGTGGATATAACTGATAATCAAAAAGATTTGGAATTCATAGTCAACTGTGATCTGAAACCAAAAAATCAATGCATCAGTGTTTGAAATATGGCAAATAGTTCGGCAAGGATGCAGTGTTCGGGTGTATTGCCCGCCTTGTTTACACTACACGGAGCAGCAGCGGCGGACGCTCGCGATCATGTTCCCGTCTATTTTGACTGCCTTTGGATACAATAATATGTTGAGGGAGGCTTTGTCCCCCCCCCCCCAGACTTATTGTCATCATCATATATATTGCCAGCAGGGGGCAATTAACCGAAAAAATCGCTGTCAAAATAGACGCGAACTTGACCGCGGCAATCTACCTATATAAACATGGCGACCGTATGCCCGGACACTACATCCTTCCCAATAGTTCTTGGATTTATATCTAGAAGCATGAGTACTGTTAACAGAGCAGCAGACATAATTTTGAAACTGTCTAGTGTAAGTGAGGGCACATAGGCTACTTATTATGCTGTTAATTTTTGTGTCCTTATCAGTTATCACAGAATGAGATTCCTTTAGAGAGAATATAACAAAGAATGACTGATCCATAATAGCAGAAATTTTCCATATGAAGAAATTAGGCGTACATTCATTAGAAAGGCGCAGATATCGAGAGAATGGGAGGTGTTAAAGTGGGATTATTAAAGGGTACATGAACTGAAACTCAGTGATAAATATTGTTTCAGAAAAGATATAGGCATATACTGGTTTGGTAACAGTTGTAGATATGTGATAGGCATATGCTTGTTTGGTAACAGTTGTAGATATGTGGAATAGGCTACCTAGCACCATTGTAGGATGAAAAACAAGAGCCTCAAAATTAAATAGATAGACACATGACGATGGGTTGGGTGTGGGCCAATTGTCTTTCTGCAGATTCCTGTTTTCTTATGTTCTTATCTTCTTGTAGAATCACCACAGCAAACTTGCCTTTTTCTTCAGTGTTTGTATGATGCAGCTGGTCAATTATACAGTTTGCCGCTGCACCCTTTGGTATTAGGCTATGTGGAATGGGAATAACGTGACATTTTATTCTTTACTAAACTACGCTATCCACCTGATATAAATGGTGGTATCCATTGTATTTGGAGTATTATTGGATTACATATCTAATGTTGGTGTTCTAATTTCAGACGTCCGCTCAGGGCATTCTGGCACAGAGAGATATCTTCAATATGCAGACCAGATACAAGTATGTATAAACATTGACTATTGTTACATTGGGGGAAAATTTGTAAATTTTTGGGTTCTTCAAAATTGTAGTTGATATTCACTTATTGGGATAGTTAAGTAGGGAGGAGAATCATAGATCGAACAGCTAATTGAGTGAATTCCTTAAAAAAATGGCTTGACTTCTGTTGTTAATTTTAACACCACTTTCAAGCTTCGGGTGAAACTGTAAAATGAATGCAGATATAGAACACCCTAGCCTCAAACTCTTACTTCACACACACTTATAAAAAAAATCGTAGGTACTGTATCTAGACTATACTGTATATACAGTACATAATGGATAAAATTTAATTTAAAATACTTTAAAAAGTTTTGGTACTATCTTAATATGAACATTTGTAGTATATAGTTAACCTGTTCCAGATCTGAGGGTGTGAAAGGTGCTGTGATTGGCATTGACTTGGGTACCACCAACTCCTGTGTGGCAGTGATGGAGGGCAAGACTGCTAAAGTCATTACAAACGCTGAGGGAGACCGCACCACACCTTCTGTTGTTGCCTTCAGTAAAGGTTCGTCTTTAGTTTTTATATAATACACCAAATCAGCACCCACAACGAGGGGCAGTGCGCTCCTCTGTGCCACTAAAAGAGTGGCGAACACAACCTTATGTGACTGCACGATATATGGAGGAGCGCCGCCATTATGACGCTATTGAAACTGCACTTAGTGTGGACCACTTCACTTTTTAAAGTTATGAATGAAGCTATGATTGCGACCATTATTAAAATGCAGGAATTTCAGGAAATTGTAATTCTAGTGCTATTAATTATTTATGTAATAGTTTTATTTAGAAGAATAGATTTGAGGGATGAAACTTCTAAACTGTAATGTATGTAGGTTGAATTTTTGGTTCAATATAGCGGTATAAGTTTAGTCTTGCCACAACTACATGAAATTTGATAATGCTTAGGATTGTTCTGATGACTATTCCCCACCTTGTTTTGTAACATTTTGGTTTATTCCACATCAGAGAGCAATATGAATTGGTGTTTAGCCATTTCTTTGAAGTGGTTCAAATCTATGTTCTAACAATGGTCTAAGCAATGCAATATTTAGTTAAATTAAGGCATTCACTCTGAAAGCAATTACAGTACATAAAATTACATGGTGTGCTTGGTATAAATGAACATGGTATGATTAGGAAGAAGTGGAAAACTGATATTGTACTATGATTTGTCCAATTAACAAATAATTGACAGATAAGATTAACCCCTTCAGCACCATGATGCCTTTTTAACTGATTCTGGCTAAATTTAGACTATTTTGTACAGTTTAAAAAGGACCTGTGTTATGGCGGTTTATAGAAGTCATATTACCCCTTTGAGTCATAGAGGTAGATTATAAGCAAAATATAATTGTGTAATGGTTACCAGAATATGATGAAAATATAATAGTGGTGAAGGGACTTCTTAATGTCATTAATTATGAACAAGCTTAAAAATATACAGTATTAATTTAAAATGTAAAACTTGCAAACTAAACAAACCAAAATTGGGACAAGGACAATATAAAGTCAAATTAAATTATCAAAATCGCTATGTGGAAACAACGCTTACTAAAATGAAAATTATTAAATAAAAGAACACAATCCACCACATAGGGTGTATGTGGTGTAATCTTATTAAAGTGCTCACTCAAATATATGATTTTATAACTACCAATTTGTATAAGGTCTTTAACCCCTTCTGTACCGGTGACGTCTTTTATAGTTTATTTCAGCTACACTTAGGCGATTTTATGAAGTTAGGAAGTATGTATGGTAGCTAAAAGGATTAATCGAGATAGTCGGTAGCCTTTCAATCGGTAGACGTCCTTCCTAAGTGGAACAAAATTGTTTAATAGTTGCCAAAATATAATGAAAAGTACATCACCGGTACAGAAGGGGTTAAAACCAAAAATATTATATTGCAGATGGTGAGCGACTGGTGGGTATCCAGGCCAAACGTCAAGCAGTCACCAACTCTACCAACACTTTCTATGCCACTAAGCGACTCATTGGTAGAAGATATGACGACGACGAGATTGTTAAAGACAGGTATTAATTATTTATTGCTGTAGTACAATAACTTATTGATGAATTACTGCAATACAAGTATGTATGTACTCAGCCAGATACCCCATAGCTGAAGATAGCCAACTCGAGACAGAGCCCGAACATAACCAACAAAATGAAATTAAGAAAATAAAATAATCTCGCATCTCTTAAGTAAATGTCCCGGACTTCCCAAATTGACTAATTCCTTGAACATGACGATAGTGCGTTGTTATATGTGCGATTAGTTTGGTTGGGAAACAGACTAACTTGGTCATGTAGTAATGTACACCCTATGTGGTGGATTGTGTTCTTTTATTTATAAAGAATTATAATTTTGCTTAAGCGTTGTTTCCACAGCGATTTTGATTAGTTTTGTCTTTTTACTGTGTTTGTCAAAGTTTTGGTTTGCTGCAAGTTTTACATTAAAATTTAATAAATTTTATTTTAGAAAGCGTTATTTCCACATCAATTTTGGTAAGTTATTACAGTATACCTTTATCTTGTATTATCCCAGTTTTGGTTTGTTAAGTTTGCAAGTTTTAAATTTTAATGTTTTCTTAATACGCCTTTCATCTCCCATTCGTTCAATAAGTGCTTATTGCATATTGGAAGTTATCATTAACATTATAAAAAGGTATGATATTCTTGTAGACACTGACTATACTTACATATTTTGAAACTATTCTACCTTCCAAAGATTTGTATTTTCACATACAACTACTTTTTCAGAGACACTGTATCATTCAAGATCGTTAAGGCGAGCAATGGTGATGCGTGGGTGCAGGCGGATGACGGGAAACTGTACTCCCCTTCGCAGATCGGTGCCTTCGTCCTTATGAAGATGAAGGAAACCGGGGAGGCCTACCTCGGCATGCCTGTCAAAAATGCTGTGGTTACTGTGCCCGCTTACTTCAACGACTCCCAAAGACAGGTAGATTAATTTTTAGTGTTCACCCTAGGTATAGAAGTCCTCTTCTGCTGTGGGGGAGAGTGCTAGATCATTTCCCCCATATTGAAATTTGTCAAGTGACTAAAATTGGTTTGTCAGGGAAGTTATTAACGCCCTAAGAGCTTCTAGGTTTGTAACAGCTACCTGCCAAGCGGGCAGATTTACCCAAAACGAGCTTCATTCCATGCATAAACAAGAGCCAGAGCGTAATACAATTATGTATCCCTGAAAGGGCGATAATTGAGCTTTTCAATGACACCTGAACCATCCTTGCACGACCACGGGTTGTCCTGCAACGCGAGTACAAAAACCCTAAACTACGGTAATTTCCTTAAATAATTCCCTGTCTAGGGAGGCAGTGGGTGTGGAGGAGGGACCAGTCGCGGTACGGGTGCCGTGCCGAACGGTCAGAGCCAACCCGCACTCCTCCCACCGCTTGGACTCTGAGCCAATTATGTGCTCAACATCGCATTGGACTTAAGTCGGGCCCCGCCAGTTAGTCCTTGGTTCTCTTGACCGCCTTAAGTCGGGCACCGCTAAACAAGGGTTAATGGCCACAGATTAGTTTCTAGAATTTTAATATTAAAAATGTATATAATATAATTTGGTATTTTATTATTTAAAGACAATTTAGCATGCCTACTTTATTCAGCTACTTATAGACAAATGTTGATCGGTTCCCTTCTTACCATGCAATAGCATTTTTTTAGGATAAACCTATTTTGAAATAAAGTATATATATAAACTGTGTACTCAGATTTATTACTTCTGTACTATTCATACTTCTTAGGTGCTGAAGTGATTAGTGTGGTATCTGACATTTTCTTGATTACTATTTTAGTATCCAATTTTCAAGTGACCTGTTCTTTTCTTCCAGGCTACCAAAGATGCTGGTCAGATCTCTGGGTTGAATGTCTTGCGAGTTATCAATGAACCAACAGCTGCGGCTCTGGCTTACGGCATGGACAAGAGTGAGGATAAAGTGTAAGTAGGATTCTTTAAATCATCAATGTACACCTTGATTCAAAAGTTTGATGACAACCTTGATAAAAATTGTGCATAATTCTTGGAGAAAAATTACAGAAATCTGCAATGGTAATTAGGTGACTGACAGTTATGTTACTGTATTGTCAATTCTATGATCTACAATATGGTCCTAACTGCACTACCTTGATACCTGTGCCTTAAATAACTTTGTATAAGGAGAGAATATAGTAAAGTTTTATTATAAGCCACTGAGCCATGGTCGGTACCGCGTCGGACTGTTGATCGAAGGGTCCGCAGTTCGATCCCACCCTGTGCTTTTGGCAGACGTCAAGAGTTTGGAAAATCAGGTCTAGCAATTCGTGGCAAATGTCCAATAAATGTCCTGTAACATGGGCACGCCCTAGCCTTGTCAATCAAGGAAGTGCACAGCGTTAAAAACTGCATCAACATTGTTAATTATGGAATGCTTTGTAAGTTTGTTTACCATTTTTCTTTACAGAATTGCGGTGTATGATCTTGGTGGTGGAACATTCGATGTGTCCGTCCTTGAGATCCAGAAGGGAGTGTTTGAGGTAAAGTCCACCAATGGAGACACTTTCTTGGGTGGAGAGGACTTCGACAACCATCTCGTAAACTTCCTGGCCGGAGAATTCAAGAAAGAGGTGACTAATGTTCTAATAGAGTAAGGTGTTGCTATTTCCAGGCAACATCTATTGACTGATATTCTAATAAGTATGGTTTTAGTAATTCCTTTTAAGTATGATTTTAGTATTTTCATCAAATTAATCTAGTTCGATTGTATCTATAAACGTTTCGTCATTTCAAGACAATTATTGCTATTGCTTCTCTGAAGATTATTTTGGCATCTTTGATATCGTAGCCTTTAAAGGTTTTTGTCTGAAGGCGTTAACAAAAGCAAAATACTTTACTTGTAATCTGGAATACAGTATTTGAAAAAAATACTTCTTAAACTTCACATTAGCCTGATCAGTCTAAGTTAGTTTATTAAAAATATACTACCTCAACCGACTATTAGGTTTGGGAGCTAAGTAGAAAATTGAGTGAATATGAATAAAATAATAAAGCCAAACTTGTACCGGCAGCAAGGTGTTGATGTAATGAAGGACAGTATGGCTATGCAGCGACTGAAGGAAGCATCAGAGAAGGCCAAGATTGAGCTCTCCTCTTCCACAGACAGACATCAACCTTCCCTACCTCACCATGGATGCCACTGGACCCAAACACATGATGTACAAGGTAACAACGGAATGAACTTGGTGGTCTCTTGAGGATTAGACAATTTAGTAAAGATTAAGCAAGGGAAGAAGGAATAGATTATGGTTTTGTAGACAAGGGGCATAACAATTTCTAGTAAATTATAATAAGTTTTTTTTTTTTTTTTTTTTGGATAAAGTTCAAATGGTTTTGATAAGTTCTATTCACTTTAACCCTCCTAGCCCGGCTGGACTCGATAGCTCTATATCGAGTTTTCCCCGCGTCGCACGGCTGTGCTCAATAGCTCCATTGCATTATTTTGATAATTTAATTTGACTTTATATTGTCCTTGTCCCAATTTTGGTTTGTTTAGTTTGCAAGTTTTACATTTTAATTTTAATTCATGCCTTAAAACCAGTTAATACCACACTAGAGAAAGTTTAGTTCTCTTGATGGATGGTCCGTATAACCAACAAAAACACATTGTCAGTCAGTCGGCTGACTTGCTTGCTTGCAGGCCTAATGCAAGCTCATATTGATTTTCTCCTTAGTCCCAACGGATGCATGAAAGCAATCGACAGTGACTTAGGAATTATTACAATGGTTAAATAAGTCGGTAATTGGGGCAGCTTTGCTCTATAAGATTTTTATAAAGTTTCTTCAGATATTGTTAAATTATAGTATAGCTATATCTGTTTCAGGAACGTAGCCTAGTTTTTAACGCCTTACGAGAGGGCCCATAAGGAATTTCTACTACCCGCCAAGCGGGTGGTTTTACTCTAAATGGCCTTGTTTCCGTGCTCTTTTTCATGCATAAACAAGAGCCAGAGCGTAATACAATTATGTATCCCTGAAAGGGTATTAATTCATCTTTCCAATGACACCAGAACCATCCTCCTACTACCACGCGTTCTCTTGCAACGATCGTGCAAGACGAAGGAAAAATCCCTAAAATATGGTAATTTCTTGACATAATACCCTGTGTAGTGAGGGAGGGAGGGTGGAATGTGTGTGGAGTAAACGTCAGTAGGCCCGCAGGACCCGTGACGAACGGTCAGAGCCTGACCTACGCTCCGCCCACCGCTCGTCTCTCTCTCAGAGCCAATATTGCTCCAAAATTGCACACAGACTTAAGTCGGGCCCCGCTCTTTGGGCAGGTGTTCTCTATACGGACTTAAGTCAGGCCCCGCTAATAAGGGGTTAAGGATTGATGCTACATACTCATATCAGATGCAATTTCCTCAAAATGTGTACTATTTAATCATGTTTTGATTTCAATGCATCTTAGAATAATAGGACTGTTTCACTTGAGCAGATCATTATTGACCTGGCTTGATTTTGTGGGTTCGTACATAGTTGGCTCAGGGATAGCTATTATTAAATTTAATTATTTAATTTGACTATATTGTCCTTGTCCCAATTTTGGTTTGTTTAGTTTGCAAGTTTTACATTTTAATTTACATTGCGGAATATTTTGTATCCTATATGAGGCAGCAGGAGGTTGTAAGCACCAATAGGAAGTTTGATACATAAAGGCTTAAAGTTCACAAATCATATACAGTATATACAGTACTGTATATATATATATATATATATTTTTTTTTTTAATATTTTGTATCTTATATGAGGCAGTAGGAGGTTGTAAGCACCAATAGGAAGTTTGATACATAAAGACTTAAAGTTCACAAATCATATATATATATATATATATATTTTTTTTTTATAAAAAATCGCCAACATTCATACGCTTAACCTGCTTGAATATTTTTGGTATCCTTATATTCCTTGTACACCTTGTAGGAGTTTTTGGCTGAAATATTTTTTTATTTCTTGACTGGAACACACTCCAGCAAACTTTCATCCTATGACTTAGACTACATTAAACTTTGTGTCATGGTATTTTGCCCTGAACTTCCCTTGAATTTGGCTCACTCCTTCGGCTTTGGGGGAGACACTTGTAGCCTGCCTGTTGTCTTTCATACAAATAGAACAAAAAAAGTAGTGGGTATGTAACAAAATTTCATAATCCTTTTTTATTACCAGATATATACAGCATATATATATATATATATTTTTTTTTTCTATAAATAGATTCTTCTTGAAATCAGATTGATGTATAATATGATTGGGTTGTCATAATTTTTCATGTTGCATAATTCTTATTGGATTGTAAATAATTTAAAACTTCCTTTTGGTGCTTACGACCCTCTGCTGCCCGACGCTTCACACCATATTTACATAATACTAGCAGATATGAAGGAAAAGCAAATTACTATCAATAAATATAACTTTTATCTTCAGTGCAATAGGCTTGCACAACTATAACCATAGGAAAAAATACATTTGATTGTGACTAAAAATGATAATGAAGATTTAACTACTTTAAGAATTACATTACATATCAAATTATATATAATATTAGAATGGTAAGACGACATAAATCTTAAAGCTAAGCTGCCCTAAGGTTACCTATGTTTTTGTACAAAACTTTAAATTGTAATACTTGACATACCTTTCTCTTACAGCTAACCCGTTCCAAGTTTGAGAGCATTGTGGACAAGCTGATCAAGCGTACAGTGGACCCATGCTTGAAGGCTATGAAGGATGCAGAGTGCAGCAAGTCTGACATTGGAGAGATTATTCTAGTCGGTGGAATGTCTCGAATGCCGAAGGTGAGATTTTAGTTGTATTTCCCGGGGCCCTTGCCAAGTTGTATTACCCTAAAAGACACACAAGTGACACAAACCTGTCACAAACACACCGACATTCACACACACCTAAAAAATATATGCAATAATTACTTTAGATAGCGGATCATGTATTTTTTGTAATAAGAGCCTCCTTTTAACTTTTGATGTTATTTCCTCAATATATGTCTTATCATATTTTGATTTTAGTGCATCATAGAACAATTTGAGGAATTCTTCACGTTGAGCAGTTCTCTGTGAGTCTGGCTTGATTTTGCGGGTTCTTACAGTTTTATTCAATCTCGAAGGGCGTCATGTTAAAGGTTTTCAATATATTTACTATTTGTTTTCACCAACCCACCAATTAATTTACAATTAAACTAATGAAATCAATTAAAGTAATGAATACATGTAGTACTCCAAGGGGTATTGAATGTGGAGTGATAAGAGTGGATAGAGAAGTACTCTGCATTGTTCGGCCATGTGTTGGAGGATAGGCGATGATAGATTGTGTAGACAAATAATTGGAAGATGATTGCCTATGTAAGTCATTAATGGTCTGGGAGGAAAAATTGGTTTATTGAGAAAAAAGAGGATTGTGACACAGGTAGGCATAAATTCTGACAGTGGCTAAGGTAGCCAGTTTCCAGTCCAAGTGAACACAATAAAATTAAATACAGTACTTTCAAATTCCAGTCCAGCAAAGTCCCTGTAGCAAGTGCACGCCCTAGCCCTGTCAATCAAGAGAATATATGGCGTTCAAAATTGCATCATAATAAAAGTGATCTTGAATTTATATACTTCTCCACCTACATGTGATACTGGTATTTTATAAACACTTCCACACTTACCCCAGAGTGTCGGGGGGGCGTTCATTATATGGTGGAGGAAAATAAAATATGCCCTACACATCGTACTGCATGTCTTACAAGGCGATTAATAAGGGTGTTGGCGGTAGACTTGTGGACCAACAGCAACTACTATACAATACTGCCTTGCTATTTGCACTGCTGAGGCTGGTGTGTCGCGATAGGTGCCACAAGGGATTCTACTAGTCTTACCTGGGCGCTGTTTGCTCCCATGCCAGAGTCGACCAGTGTTCACATAGTGGGATAGTGTTCTGGCAGGATTTTGTTAAAGTTGTCTAATGTACAATAGAGTCTTAGTTTTGTATTGTCTTGTAGCATTGTTGAGGCTAGTGTGGTTTGTAGATAGTGCAGGTGCTGCAGTTGGACTTGTGGAGTCTTGCTGCGGCGCGGTTAGTGCTTTGCCAATATTAGCCGGTTGTGATGGGACTATTGTATTATATTCAGTCTGCGGAAAGGCGACCACGTCTGAGCTGTTTCAATGTATGTATACAGGTCTCAAATTTATATAGTCCAACACAGGTCCTCTTTAATTTATACTTTTCAGTATAAGTTATTTTCAGTATATATACTATTATGATTTAAACTTGCAAAAGAATAGGTAATCTAAATTATATCCTGTCCATTACTCATATTTACACACTGGTACCTTTCCCCATGCAGGTAATCTCAATGGTACAAGACATCTTTGGTCGCAACCCCAGCAAGTCAGTGAACCCCGATGAGGCTGTGGCGGTGGGTGCTGCCATCCAGGGCGGTGTACTGGCCGGAGACGTCACAGATGTGCTGCTTCTGGATGTCACCCCGCTATCACTTGGTATTGAGACCCTC
The DNA here is from genome assembly GCA_032716605.1 of Paralithodes platypus. NCBI lineage: Eukaryota > Metazoa > Arthropoda > Malacostraca > Decapoda > Lithodidae > Paralithodes > Paralithodes platypus. The sequence continues at coordinate 6,650,055 of CM064483.1, forward strand.
GGCGGTGTTATGACCAAGCTGATCAACCGCAACACCACCATTCCCACACGCAAGTCACAGGTTAGCTTTCATGACTTTAGTTACAAAAAATATACTTGTGAAGAATTGACTAATCAGTCATACTCGCGTATCCGCTACAGTACTTACTCCAATTTTGCGACCGAGACCCCACTAACCAATTGTTGATGAAAACCTAATTTTGCGATGTAACTCTACTTTTGCGGGTGGCGCCGTAAGAAAGTGGGGTTTTCCGCACTAGTTTTCGGGGGGGAGGGGTGGCCGGGCCACCCAAGCCTCGGACACCGTACTTCCATCCCCGCAAGCCCAGCCATCTTGCTAGTCTAGGTAAATTCTCAATTGCTCATTTAATTTGATTTTCTCAAGGATAATGATAATGTCTTATGTTTTTCTGTATTTGTCTTTATTGTGGGATGTATAATTACATGTATGTGTGTACAAACAAAACAAATAAATGACGGAAATCACGAAAAATTGGGCCATCACTAATGAAATGTTCACCATATTCATTTTTCCTCATATTTGCCAGAACGTCCCGGACTTCCCAAACTTGACTACTTCCTTTAACGTGACGATAGTGCGTTGTTATATGTGCGATTGGTTTGCTTGGGAAACAGATTAACTTGCTCATGTAGTGATGTACACCCTATGTGGTGGATTGTGTTCTTTTATTTAATAATTTTCATTTTAGTAAGCGTTGTTTCCACATAGCGATTTTGATAATTTAATTTGACTTTATATTGTCCTTGTCCCAATTTTGATTTGTTTAGTTTGCAAGTTTTACATTTTAATTAAGGTTAGTTAATCCAATTTTGCGAATTCCACTTTAGCGGCCTGCAATTTCAACCAATTTCTCGCAAAATTGGGGTAAGCACTGTATATAAGAGGAATGTCGTAGCAACTCCCAGCCTATTATACGTCCTGGACTTACCAAACTGACTTAATTCCTTGAGTGTGACGATAGTGCATTATTATGTGTGATTAGTTTGCTTGGGAAACTTGCTCATGTAGTGATGTACTCCCTATGTTGTGGTTTTGTGTTGTTTTATTTCAAAATTTAATTTGCTTAAGCGTTATTTCCATATACCAATTTTGATAAGCTCTTTTTGATAGTATTCTCAAAGGAAGAATGGTTAGCCAGGAAGTCAAAAAGTCACTGAGAAACAGTGTGCTGCTCCCAACACTCTCGTATGGAAGCGAGACATGGACGGTAAGTGACGAGGACCTCTTCAAACTAAGAGCTGTGGAGATGAGCTTTTTCAGAATGGCAGCTGGCATGAATAGGCTAGATGGGCCAAGTAATAGGGAAGTGTAAGAGTCCTTTGGAATGGAAGAGCAGGCTTTGGGCATTGATTGTGGTGTGGTTGAGTGGATAAAGAGAAGTACTTTGAGGTGGTATGGTCATGTTCAGAGAATGGATGAAGACAATGCCAAGAAAGATATATGGGAGTGAGGTGAGTGGAACCGCTAGTAGCGGAAGACCACCTATGGTATGGGAAAAGAAAGTGGAAAAATATATTGAAGAAAAACTTCCACGTAGTGGAAGGGGCATTGTGGCACGGGCAGGGGAGGCATGTCTTGACAAAGTAGCTTGGAGACGTTTCTGTCATGGCCATCCTCTAGTGGGGGTTTCCCAGGGGGAAGCAAGGCGTCGGAGATGATGATGATGATAAGCTCTTTTGTTTTTATACTGTGTCGTCCCAGTTTTGGTTTGTTTATTTTGTAAGTTTTACAATTTAATTTAATAATTTACTCCCCTTCCAGGTATTCTCAACGGCGGCAGATGGGCAGACACAAGTAGAAATCAAGGTCCACCAGGGAGAGCGAGAGATGGCCGGAGACAACAAGCTGCTGGGACAGTTCAGTCTGGTGGGTATTCCCCCGGCACCACGAGGAGTCCCACAGGTTGAGGTCACCTTCGATATTGACGCTAACGGCATTGTCCATGTCTCAGCCAGGGACAAGGGCACTGGCAAGGAACAGCAGAGTGAGTAGAGTTCATTTTTTGTAGTACAGTAGTGTTCTATTGTTGGTTATTATTATTTTGACAGGATGGTCTATTCATATGTATGTATATACTCTGGCACCTTCCCCAGTTTCCCCATTTTATTTTTCAATTTTGTATTTTATTTTTATTTTTTATTTTTATTTTTATTTTTTTTATATGGCGGTGGCCGACTCGAGACAGAGCCCGAACAGGGACATCACAACACATCAGAAAAACAAAACAGAACATTATTGATGGAACTTCCTCAAAATGTGCTTGATCACATTTTGATTTTAGTGCATCATAGAGTAATGCCAGAATTCTTCACGCAAGCAGATCACTGTTGCCTGGCTTGTTTTTGCGGTTTCTCACATATACCCTTACGGTTAATGATTACGCCATTCTTCCTGTTACAGCTTTCGAAGATTATTTTCTTAGCTGTTTGTAATAAGGGTTAATTGAGATAGTTATGACAATTTTGTTTCCTAGAGATTGTTCCTAAATTAAGTATTTCTCTGCAGTTGTGATCCAGTCATCTGGCGGTCTGAGCAAGGAGGAGATTGAGAACATGGTGCGTAAGGCTGAGCAGTATGCAGAGGAGGACCGTAAGAAGAAGGAAGTGGTTGAGGCCATCAACCAGGGGGAGAGCATTATCCACGACACCGAGAGCAAGATGGAAGAATTTAAGGATCAGCTGCCACAGGAGGAGGTATGCATTAGTTTGAAGTAGCTAGTACAGAATTTGTCGCGTGAAATTGGATGAGTAGGACATACTGTACCTTGAAGATTGTGGTATTTGAAGTACTTTAGGGGGTTTTAAGGGAAAGACTACTGTGGGTCACAAATTACTATTTGAAGGGAGAGATTTAAGGGAACTAGAGATGCGACTTTCGAGGTAGGAGATACAGATAAAGAACATTGTAAGGTGGAGGTTGGGCATGAGGACAACTGGATAGCAATCATCAGGAGAGCAAATTGGTTTTCAAGGAGCAGCTCATTCAGCTGCCACAGGCAGAAGAATTATAGTTATCCTGGAACCGGTGGCTTGTAGAGTTATGCAATGATTAGTAGTAGTTATAGTCGTTCCATAGGCTGCCAGGCCAAACAGCTCCTAGGGAAGGCCACGGCAGAGACCATTTTTTCCCACAAAGTTCTCAAGGAGTGTATGTGGTTGTGTTATGCAGTCTTCCAAAATGTGATTGATAGTGTGTGATTTTACAGCCCGGACAAGTGTCCTGGACGAAGTCATTCAACCTCTTCTTTAAGTGACAGGATGGATCGGTGGGTGATTTGAGTATGGATATGCTTCTGGAGGCTGGCTTGGGGTGGGCAAGGGGGGATTGAAGACAATATTTTTATGATAATGAGCGGAATGATCTGTTATATAGCATGCCATTTATTGATGGAACTTCCTCAAAATGTGCTTCATCACATTTTGATTTTAGTGCATCATAGAGTAATGCCAGAATTCTTCACACAAGCAGATCACTGTTGCCTGGCTTGTTTTTGCGGGTTCTTACATATACCCTTACGGTTAATGATTACGCCATTCTTCCTGTTGTTACAGCTCTCGAAGATTATTTTCTAAGCTGTTTGTAGTAAGGGTTAATTGAGATAGTTATGACCATTTTGTTTCCTAGAGATTTTTCCTAAATGAAGTAAAATAGCATAAGGATAGGTAGAAGACTAAGAAGTGCACGATTGATTTTTGTTTCCTAGATTGTACCTACTGTATTGTATATTGACAATTTACCAGTACTTTGTTGAATTAGGTTGTATGTATATACTCTGGCACATACCCCATATCTGGGGGTGGCTGACACGAGACAGAGCCCGAACAGAAACATTTAAAGTTCCTATTCTCGGGCTCCGGAACCACTTTCGCGTACCCTCGCTCCTTTCTCTTTCCCTTGCGTTGGAGAATTATTCAAGGGGAGGAGGATCCTAGCCCCCTGCCCTGAGAAGGAAATGTAAGACGGTAAACGAGGCGGACAGAAATGGCTAGGTTGAGTAGACGATGCCAAACCTAGTACTGGTTTTGGATTGTTTATTTTGCAAGTTTTACAATATAATTAAATCTACTAGAGGACTAAAAGAGTTATCCACATACCATATTTTTACTACTTCTATCACTTCCATCAGAATTATGTACAGCTCAAGTCCATGGAAACAAATAGCTAGGTTTTAGATTACGACACTAGTCTATAGTTTGTGTTTTTGTAACTGACAGTAAATTAAGTAATTTGACAGCAGATTTCATGATTGGTCAATTAAATATAAAGCCTATTAATTAATTTTCTACTTGATGTTGTGCAGAGCGAAAAACTGAAGGAGCAGTTGAACAAGGTGAAGGATCTGCTGGCCAACAAGGACACTGCCGACCCCGAGGATATCAAGAAGCAAGTCAGCGAACTACAGCAGGCATCACTCAAGCTATTTGAAATGGCTTATAAGAAGGTAAGATGCTGGAGTATACAGGGAGGGTGGGATTATACTCAACTAGTAGAACATTGACTTCATTAGCAGCCGATTTCTCCATTTCTGTGGAGTCGGTGCACAAAACCTTCAACTCTGACTTCAATTTTATGGTACACTCTACCAAAAAACAAGCTTTACACTAATGCTGAACATTCTGGAAGTTGATCGAAATCTTATGATAATACCTCACAGACGTATGCGTCACCCGGTTCATTCCGTTCACACTAGATTATTTGCAACTCACCAGTGTAAAGATTGTTTTTTGGTCGAGTGTACCTCAGACTCCTCTATTTGCAATTAAATTTTAGGAATTTAGGCCCTACATATTTCCTATATTGATTGATTTTCTTCCTCTCCTTACCAAACAAGGGTATTTGTCTATAACTAGTGGAATGATCTGTTATATAGCATGCCATTTATTGATGGAACTTCCTCAAAATGTGCTTTATCACATTTTGATTTTAGTGCATCATAGAGTAATGCCAGAATTCTTCACACAAGCAGATCACTGTTGCCTGGCTTGTTTTTGCGGGTTCTTACATATACCCTTACGGTTAATGATTACGCCATTCTCCCCGTTATAGTTCTCGAAAATTATTTTCTTAGCTCCATTATTCATTAAGTTTTACTAGGGTGTTGAACTTCCCAAATTGACCAATTCTTGAACGTGATGATAGTGCGCTGTTATATGTGCAATTAGTTTGCTTGGGAAACGGATTAACTTGTTCATGTAGTGATGTACACCCTATGTGGTGGTTTTGAGTGAATCCTGGTGGATCACATGCTTTAATACTGTAGATTTCATTATATCATTTGATTAAAGCGTTCTTTCCACATAAGCGATTTTGATTAGCTCTTTTGCTTTTATATTGTCGTCCCTGTTTTGGTTTGTTTATTTTACAAGTTTTACATTATAATTTCTAACTTTTCTCTGGGGGACTATATCAAACTTTCAAAATTGTCAGATAGGCTCGAGCCCTTTTATGGTAAGTTTAACCTTATTTCTGGACACCTTATGTTTTCTATCGGTATTTGCCTGCACTACGTACAATTTAAAGTTAGCTGGAGTCAGTTTTTGAGTTGGTACATTTTTTCCAACTCTAGTAACCCCAAAATTGCTTCAGACTCAGACTACAGCTCTGGATTTCTCGATGATTAATGGTACAAGTCATTGATATGCCCCCTGTCATGGAAATGCTAAGTTCTCACAATTAAGATTCATAGCTGTAAAAAAACAAAATATTTATATTGCTGAGTAGTAAAGATAGACATGTCAAATTCTCGCCAGTTTTTAAAAATATTTAGCTGTAATACTCCAGTTCAGGTTTTATCTCCAAAAGATAGAAACTAATGTCCGGACACCTAATATCCAGTTTTGATTATCATCCTAGTCTTCCATATAAATTCTGAAATTAGGTTGTTCATCACTGGAAAATTTAGCGCTTTAGGACAGGTTTTTCCAAGGATTAGTCGAAGAGCTTTTGGCTTCCATGTATTTCACAAGTTTCTAGACATTTGATATTTACACAATTCATTAATTTTTTACTAGGGTGACGAGTAATAGTCTTCTGGAAAAGCACAATGATTGTGGTATACCGTAGTCCGCAACCTAATGGTAGCCAAAATTTGTTATAGCTAACTTGAAAGTTTTTAATTCTTTTAGGGTTTCTTCAAGCAGTTTCAAGAGTCAGAAAAAAATGATTTGTCCTAAAGTGCAGTCAGTTTTATTTATAAAAAAGTAATGGGATAAACTCTTAATTCAGGATTATTCATAATTTTTATTGTATTGGATTAGTACATATTTATGCTGTTAGAAATGTGGATTAAACTGACATGCCGTATATTCTCTCTTGCAGATGGCGTCTGAGAGGGAAAGTGCGTCATCCAGCAGCAGCAGCAGTAGTAGTAGTGAGGAGCAAGACAGCAAGGACAAGAAACAGGGTGAAGGGAAGGACTGAGAGGGGAAAGGTCACAAGAAATGGGACTGAGAGCGATGTGTAGTCATGGTGGTGGTGATTTTACTGTTTATCTTAACTTGGCAGCAAATCCTCAACACCCTTAGTGTGATATAAAGGATATGAATGAACATGATTGTTTGGCAGTGGTATGAATAAATGATTGGTTGGCCATGGTGTGGTATGAATGAACATGAGTGGCTGTGGTGCATCTCTGACAATAGAGTAAATAAGGACATGTTATGAGAAAGATGTCCAATTAAAATGTAAAATTTAGTGTAATAGTGTAATGCGCTGCCAAGTTGATTTGAACAATGTGTAGTGTACAGGACAGGAGTGATAAACTGTGGACTTCGGCCATTGTTAAACAGATTAAATTTAGCAATTACCGAAACAAATTCTGAACTAGGTATAGTTTTGATTTTGTTGGTGAAAGTTAAAATTATTTAAATTCACAAGTTCTGGTAGAGGCATTAATTGAACTGATGATAAATTATGGGATGAAAATCATAGTAGAGATGGTACGGTTGCCTGCATTTCCGCCTTTACTGGGGCTGGTTAATTTTGGTGAACTCTCGCAGTTGTTTTTGTTAAATTTATGTATACAATAATATGTAACTAGATTTAATAATAGTTCACATTAGCCCAACCCAGACTTGCTAGATAGCTTTTAAATGGACTAACCTGGGCGAAGGTGGAAGTGTAGGCAACTCTTCCAGAATATAATTAGGATCGAACTCGATAACTAAAAACATTAATGGCCCTCTGTGTTACTCAGTGGTCGGCTACTGTGGCCATAGTAGACAGCAGGATTAAGGAAAATAAGTAAAAACATACCTTAACCCTTTCAGTATGATATGCCATTATCATTGTACATACTCTCAAGCACCTTCTCAAATAGGATATTATAAACTTGAGATAAGCTTCACAATTAATTCATACTTCACTATACAGTGAGAGTTTACTTATGATCTGGGTGACCCTAGATAATTTGACTTAAGGCCAGGGAAGATCCTCGTAGTGAATGGTTTGACTGCTCACTTATATTTTGGCTAATTATAATGTAAAACTTGCAAAATAAACAAACCAAAACTTATACGAACACAGCAAAAATACAAATATACCATTTTGTTTTGGCCTTGTAAAGCCTCTCATAGTGGAAGGGTTAACAGCTGACCACTGAACCACTTCCTTGTTGTGCTGTTCTTATAGAATATATTTTGTTTTCATAACATACCGGTATGTTTTCTGACAACCTATTTATAGCTTTATGGAGTACTCTTTAATATGTATAGTATCAACTTGAATTGTAAACAGAAAATTCCAACATAGACGTCTATACCCTACTTTAAGGTTATGTTATTATTTTGTATAAAAAAGAAACAAAATGTAAATATATATATATATAATGTTATAAATAAATCTTTTTGTTAATGATCGTATTATATCATCCCAGGCCATTGTACAGTAGTTTGATAACCATTAGGACTAAAGGTAAGCAACATTTTGTATATTTTTCCTACAGTAAAAGTGCAATTGTCCGGTTCTTGATAAGGGCTAATTTATCCTACGATATACGCTATATACAGTAAAACCTCGCCCATCCAGACTAATTGGGGGAGAACCCTGTCTGGATCTGCCAAAAGTCCGAACATATATTCAGCCATCCAGACAAATTTGGATGGCTGAAACATGAGTCCAGATATCTAACTTAAACAACCAGACTTAGGTTTCACCCATCCAGACAAATCTGGATGGCTGACATACAAGTCTGGATATCGAACCCTGGATGTAAATAATATGTGTGGAAACTTGTATTCGTCTCGATCGTTTCCGGATTGACATATTTTTCCCAAGCCATCCAGACAAGTCTGGTTGGCTGAAACATGAGTCTGGATTGAAATGCCTGTCTGGATCTCTTGGGTTTCTGGATGGGAGGGGTTTTACTGTATTTCTATACCCATATTCAGTGCTTTTGTTATCTTTGCCAAAATAAATTTGGCAATTATTTGTCAGTATACTGTACTTGAACTTGTTGATATGATTGATGTACTAGTTATAATACATGATAAAATTTTGTATGTCATCCAATAACCAGGCACATTAGATACAATCGTAAGGGTTCTGGATAAATGGACTTTTACTATTTAATGTTATTTTGTTATATTGTCCGTGTAATTTTGAAAAATATTAAAGTTTAATGGTCTTTTTACTATTTCAGGTCCAAGAATTGGAGATTATTGTAAGAGGTTCTGGGGCTGAAGGTGTGGGTACTGTTGAAGATATGAGTGCTGACTTGTATTACTGCCTTGTATCATCACATTAAGGTATGTGGTGTATTTTATTTGTACATGGTATGCTAAAATCATATACTGTAGATATATACTGTATATATAGATATAGATATAGTTAAAATAATATCCTTCGCATTGTATTTGAAAGTAATATAGTACTGCGTTGATAGTATGAAAATATTTACATTCCAGCCCTATAATGATGCCATAATAATCCAACTCTGAAGCCTATTACAGGAATTAGTGAAGTGAATATACTACTGATTACAATTATGAAATATGTGTATTGTTTTAGGAAGGCAAGCTGATAACTTGAAGCATTTTTTCTCTTTGCAGACTATTCTTGTCATCATGGACTGGATATGAATACACTGATCAGGCTCAGTGCACTTATTATCTAAATTTCAATCGTGCCTATTATAATGTAAAATTTGCAAAATAAACAAACTAAAACTGGGACGATACAAGATGAATGCAAAAGAATTGATCAAAATCGCTATGTGGAAACAACGCTTAATAAAATAAAATTTTGAAATAAAAGAACACAATCCACCACATAGGGTGTACACAACTATGTATAATTTATTGATTTCCAAGTGGCTAGGTAATGTAGCGAACTATCGATTTCCAAGGTTCACATTCTATTTAGCGAGATGTGCCTTTGTGGATACAGTAATTGAGTGTCTAAATAATTTTCAGTTTGAAGTTTTATAAATTTTGCCCTAATACCACAATACTGTATAGCATAAGAGTGTCCTAAGCCTGGTTGGTGTATTCAAACTGATGGAGAGAGCAAATTTACTAATAAGCTGGGTAAGATTTTGTTTTTGTTTTATTGTTTATGCATCATTTCCACAATGATTTTGTTTTCTAAAGTTGAAAACTATAACATGGGACTAACTGTTAGTTTAGATGACTATCATGGTACTTGACACTTTAATTGCTGTGGATCATTGTTATTAATTCATTTAGTAATTAAGTTTAATCTTATTGTATGCAGTGTTCTACTATATGCATTTCTTCCACAGGTATAATCTTCCTCCTTCAAACTCCAAATCTGGCCACAAGGAATGATCTGGTTAAACTACAACACCTGGTTCATCTCCAAGCTGAAGGTGAGCATTAATATTGGTTGTTTAGAAGATAGGTTGGACAAAGTAGAGAAGTTAATTGGTTAACCCTCTCACATCCTGACACGATTTTTGAGCCTATTAGGGATACTTTAAAGCCTTTGTTACCATCAGGGGTATCTATAAACCTTTAGTTTGTTTACTTCAACCTCTGCAGTTGTCTTTGAGTTAGCTGTGGGCAGAAAACTAATTTTGGAGAGGTAATTATAACAGTGAGAGTAATCTATTTCTTATTGCTAATCTGGCAACCTCTGCGTCCTATGGTCGTGAGAGGGTTAACTTAGGCAGGGACATTTTCGGAGTATATTTTTAATGATAAGAAATGGAAGTTGGATTGGGTGGCTTTTGCCCGTTTTAATTACCTATGTATGTGATATGAATTACACATTTTATATACAAGGTCTAAGTACTGTATACAAAAGGGAATAACCTAAATACTGTATTGGAATGGAGTTCTTTTAGTTTGGCACATACTTTTTATATCCATTTTATCACCATTATGATGTCATAATAATCCAACTCTGAACCCTCCTGTTACTACAGGAAGTTGTGAAGTGTATATACTACTGAAAACTCTTGGAACAATACACATAGTTTGGATAATCCAACATTATGACTGATCAGGAATTTTTATCTTTGCAGAGTGACTAATGTATCCCCGAGTCTTGGACTGAATACACTCGTCAGGCTTAGTGTACTCTTTATTGTATTTGCTGATAATCTATTTTCCTATATTCCCTTTCGCACTCCTCCCAGCCACAGCACAACATTGTCCCAGTTTTACAATTTGGTTTTGAGGTTGTATCATAAACTAAATCAAAAGTCTTAACTCTCAGCTGTTAAAAAGTCAATGCTGTAGTTGAAGTATCACTTGCGCTGTATGGGGCACTAGGTCTGGGGTGTATTCAGACTGTTGGAGAGGAAACAACCTACCATTCAGGATCACCAATGACAAGTAAGGTGTTATATTGTTTGTCATGTAGTTATAGGCAAAATTATTTTAATTATTTTGATATATTCACACTAGATTGTTTAAATGATGCTTTACACTTGAAACCTGAATTGCTGTAGATAATTCTTACTGATCCCTACAACAGTTCAACAAGTTATGCGTTGATGATAGTTGTATTGTAATGTAGATTTCTTCCTCAGTGTTCCTCCTTCAAGCAAACTGACAATGCGGAGATGATCTTGGTTGAAAATACAAGACCTGGTTGATCCGGTAAAGCTGATTGTGATAGGGATCTGAAAGCTTGAGGTGAGGGATTTTGCTGGTTCTCAATTATATAAATCTGATCGTAACTATTAAGTCGACTAAGGATGCTTCTTATCTCCACATTTTGGGATTGATCTTTTGTTAATTTACTCTTGCTGTACTATACTATTAGGATGTGAGGGAAATTAATATATTTATACAATATTGTTTATATAATGCTTGACACTTAGGGAGCTCTGAATTGGTGTAGAAATTCTATTACTGATCCTTACTGCAGTCCAACAGGTGGTGTTATTGTTTGTACTGTAGTTTTATAATAATGTGACTCTTCTACAGGTACAATCTTCCCTTTCAACCAAACTGTGTCTACCTGGAGATGGCCTTCATTGATATAAGGTACCTGGTTGATGTGGGAAACTGGTGATGATTGATGACTGATGAGGAGGATGAGCTTATGGTGAGGGTTATTATTGGTTGTCAAGCATCAATTCAATGGTACTAATTTTTTGTTTATTCTAATTCATGATTCTCCAACTTTTCAGTTATCTTGATAAATATTTAGTTGGTAGTATTGTATGAGATTTGTTAGGTTTTGCCAATACCTTAATGATGACTTCTATTTTTCGTCACCTGAATGCATATTGTGGACATTTTTATCTGACTTACTCACCTGCTCTTTTTTGTTAGTGGTTTCTTAAATTTGTTTAAGTGTTTTTTTATTTGTTTTTCCCCAGACCTGCCAATGATCATAGAGGCCTGTTGCTGTGAAATAGTAAATGTTCCAGTGATTTTGTGACGGTGAACTTCAGAAAGACCAGAAGCATTATGGAGTGATATACAATAGATAGTCTATGCAGCTAAGGTATGTGGAAGGATATAGCTTATTGCAAAAGGTGATATTGATAATATTAGTTATTTCCAAAAGTTCACACCAACCATATGAATTTATTTGTAATAGAGTATACATTTGATATTCAATTCTGCAGAATGTTTGATTAACCAAGTTATACTTTACACATTTTATATATTTTGTGATTTGTGATTGTCCTAAGCTTGGAAGTGTAAATTGCTTAAATGAGGTAAGTCCTCCATACTCTTGTGATTAGAGTATGGAGACTTATATAATTAGAGTATGGAGACTTATATAATTAGAGTATGGAGACTTATATAATTAGAGTATGGAGACTTATATAATTAGAGTATGGAGACTTATATAATTAGAGTATGGAGACTTATATAATTAGAGTATGGAGACTTATATAATTAGAGTATGGAGACATATAATTAGAGTATGGAGACATATAATTAGAGTATGGAGACTTATATAATTAGAGTATGGAGACTTATATAATTAGAGTATGGAGACTTATATAGTTAGAGTATGGAGACTTATATAGTTAGAGTATGGAGACTTATATAATTAGAGTATGGAGACTTATATAATTAGAGTATGGAGACTTATATAATTAGAGTATGGAGACTTATATAATTAGAGTATGGAGACTTATATAATTTAAACAAATTTAGAGTAGTGCGACTTTGATCCCAGCTACCTGCTGTTGAGGTTTTGTCAAAAACTTCTGGGTCCCACCTGGTTCCCTGCCCACATCCTACCCCTTCTGGGGGTATGTAGATGCCCTTTTGGCAGCCAGTCAAATGTGTCGACTACTTAGGATAAGTTCGGTTAAGAAAATTTGTATTTCCAGCCTCATTGGCTGTTGGCTCGAAATAAACCGATCATAATTATTTATCTACTGTGTCGCAGATAGTCCCCAGTGAATGCTATCAATTCGGTCATGTTAGGTTGAAAATATCTAATACTTCTTACGGGTCAGTGTTTGGGGATTTATCTTTTGTTATTACTACTGTACATTATAAGGTATTACTTGTTAGTGAATTTAATATATTTATACAATATTGTTTTATATGATGCTTGACACTTGAAACCTGAATTGCTGTAGAAATTCTATTACTGATCCTTACTGCAGCCCAACAGGTGGTGTTATTGTTTGTATTTATATTATAATGTGCCTCTCTTCTACAGGTACAAAAATCATCTGTGTCTACATGGTGATAGCCTCGGTTGAAATACAGTACCAGGTTGGTCTGAGAAAGCTGGTGGTGAAGTCTAATAAGGAGGATCTTGAGCTGAAGGTGAGCGTTATTATTGGTTCTCAAGTGTCAATTGAATGGTGCTAATTATGATTTTATATTTACTCTATATGATTTTATTCTAAATTAGAAGTACACTCGGTCCAAGAAGTATCTGCACCCCTACACTGATTATCTGGTGTGTATAGCTTGATAGGGTTGGCTCCTCTGCCTGGAACTATATCCATGTATCAGAGACAATCGTCTCTGACACATGGATATAGTTGCAGGCAGAGGTGCCAACCCTATTGAGCTGTACACCAGATGATCAGCATAGGGGGGGGGGGGTGCAGATACTTCTTGGAGTGAGTGTACCTGTCTCTTCTTTTGATATTAATTTGTAATGTAAAGGATTTGTTAGTTTTTGCCAATACCCTAATGATGACTTATATTTTTCGTCACCTGAATGCAACTTGTGGACATTATTATCTGACTTGCCCGTCTGCTCTTTGTGTTAGCGGTTTGTAGAAAGATTTGTAATAGTTTTTTTTCTTCAGAACTGCCAAGGATGACAGCACCATGTACAGTATAATGGTGCGGTGAAGTTGTGAATGTTCCAGTGATTTATAAGTGAACTTCAGAAAGACTAAAACCAATATGGAGTGCTGCAGATACTTGATATAGTTAAGGTATGTGGAAGGATATTGCTTACTGTAAAAGTTTATTTTGCAAATATGTTATTGTCAAAAGTTCACACCAACCAAATTAATTTAATTGTTGGAATAAAGTATAAATTATTATGTTCTCTCCACCAACCAACTTTACTCCTAAACTCGATTAATGAAATTAACAAACACATGTGGCAGTCCGGGGATTCGAACCTAGGATGCTCACATCGAAAATCAACACACTTATGCATTGCACCACGAAGACAGTTAAGTATTAATATTAATATTAATATTAAGTATACAGAATGTTTTGATGAGCCAAGATACTCTTAACACATAAAGTTGATCTAGTGTTTTAAATGATACTGTATTGTATTGTTTTGGAAAATTTAAAACTATTATCTTCGGGATAATTGTCAGGCATTTCACATAGACCTAATTTCAGCAAATTCTCATGATGTCCTAATAATCCAACTCTGAATCCTGATATTACAGGTTAATTGTGAAGAGACTATATTACTGATACTTTATATGTATTAGGTTATTGGGTGTTTATTTGAAGATGGTTATATATAAAATATTTTGCTCTTTACAGATAGTGCCTGCGAGTATACCATTGGCAATGTGGAGTTGCTGGCTAGTTAATATGCTGTATGTCTATAACTACTAAACAGTAAAGGTACGTTATGATTGTATTTTTTGCCTAAGGGAAAACCTAACTTCTTTATACTGTGGGAGTGTATACAGTATACTCAGACACATACCCTATAGCTGGGGGTGGCCGACTCGAGACAGAGCCCGAACAGGGACAAGACAATAAAAAAAAAAAATAATAATAATAATAAAAAAAAAAAAAAAATAATACAAATTCACAAACATATACTGTAGGTCGCCCAGGAGAAGACCCAGAGACCAGGGATCACTAGGAGCTCTCCCCCGACCTCCTGGAGAAGTCCTGGTCTCAGCAGGTAGACCTGCAGCGGAGCATACCTCAGTGCCCGCCAACTACGCATCCATGCGTACCCTTTATATATACCGGCTCCCCGGGCCAGGCGGCCGACTGACTATTATCTAGTCCAACTGGTGCCCAAACCCCTCTCCCAAATGACCCCATTTTCACTCCCTTATTCATTAGCCTTCTCTACCCGAGTCATCTGCTCTGACATTAGATTATGAAATATCGACAGTTAAAAATACTGTAACTTAACCATGTTATAATACATAAATAAATGTTTGAGGAAATGATCTACTGTAATACTTAACTAATAGTAAAGTAATCGGCGGGTGCCCAACTCCGAAAGGAGTTGAAGTGGGGGAGCTATCCCCCCGCCAAAGGCGGCTTTCTAGGGCCTTTCCTAGCTGATGCTGAGAGGATTGGGTTCTAGTCATGTGGTGATGGGCTGGTCTATCAGAGTGAGAGCTAAGCGATCTCTGCCATACCCATAGCTTACTCTGACTGTTCCTTTTACTTATATATCTTCTAGATCTCAAGTGACGGCGTCTTTTCCGTGGATCGACCTCCCTACTGCCAACCTAAAAGTTGGCAGATTGGGAGCCAAAGCGTCACATTTTTCCCTTGCTCCTCAACTTTCCCTTCATAATTGCTGAGGGGCACAGGGCCTTGGGTGGGGCTTTGGTTTCCCGGGCGTTTCCGCGCCCTCCTCAGCTCCCTGCCTTAGAG
This sequence comes from Paralithodes platypus, assembly GCA_032716605.1. Lineage (NCBI taxonomy): Eukaryota > Metazoa > Arthropoda > Malacostraca > Decapoda > Lithodidae > Paralithodes > Paralithodes platypus. The sequence continues at coordinate 6,665,573 of CM064483.1, forward strand.
TGGCTTCGGTCACCTGGGTTTTGTTAGTGGTAAGCAGGGAGGGTTTTGTGGGGGCGCTCTATGGCCTTGGCCTTGCTCGGGACCTTGGGGCTGTTCGGCCAGGCAGCCTGGGGAACAAAAACAACAACAACAACAACTAATAGTAAAGGCCAAAGAAAACATTTGTATTAAAGCTGGCTGTAGTAGTTTTACATACACCCAAAGAAAGAAAAGACAAATAACTTAAGTGAGTGTGAATCACCAGTTCTTAGTCTATTTAACATAGGTTTTATTGGCCAGCTGTATATTATATCGTAGATGTGTGTGTATATTAACCCGTGGAGCCCCGGCTAGTTTTGTAATGTTTGTTCACCAGAACCCGGCCGGTTTTCAAAAAATGGTTTATTCCAGAAACAATAGCGAATGGGTTAGGATTGAAGGAAAAACCACGAAAAAATGCTCAAAAAGCTTAAAGAATGGTCCTACAGAGCCCCCGAAAACGTATTTTACACAAGTAAAAAATTGAAGGCAATTACCCCAATAAACCAGGTTATTGCGCGCTCACGCGCACGCACGTGGACTTTGAGAGTTTTCAACCATCGGCACGGTTGCGTGGGATACGTACACAGTTCCCATACAAATCTGAGCCCTCTTGAGTCGCTACACCTGAGGTTACGGTCGGCGCAATTAGGGTGACGCGTCAGACGCGTCGCTGGGGCTGTGCGTTACATACATCGCCGACGCGTCAGACGTGTCGCTGGGGCTGTACGGGTTAAAGGTTAGGGAGTCGTTAAATGCACAAATAGTGATTCCGATGACGGAATATGACCCGGAAACCCCCCCCCCTCACTCCCGAAAGAATACGAACCAAAATTGATAACAGAAGTGCCGGGATTACTGTAGCAAGAACTTAAGTGCGGGGTATTACTGTACTGTACTGAATGATGAACTTTCACGTGCTATGCTGAGTAGTGATGTAAAACAATTGAACTCTCTATCTGATACTATGTGTGATATAAATGTTTGTTAGTTATAGAAGTAAATGATAATAGCCAACTTATTCAACAGGAGGTAATGTGAGAGCCGGGTGAAGAAGACTGAAAGTAGGAGGAACCCGAGAGTAACAACCAAGGTGAGACAATCATTGTATTTATATTTTAGAATGTTTTTGTTTTGATTGGTAGTTTACAGTAGTCAAAATATATCGTTTGCTGAAAACGTTAATTTGTGTTAATTTTAGAAGAAAAGTGATAAAACAATAGCTAGAATCAAGACTTTCAGCAAACTACAGAATTTGACTATACAGTACTTACGCCCCAAATGTAGATGGTGGTAAGTCTGGAGCTTTATATGATGATCTATCATGTGCTGTGCTGAGTTAGTGATGTAAAATATTGAACTCTCTCTCTGATACATTGATGTGATCTAAAATGTATTGGTTATTAAATTAAGTAATGCAACTAAATGTAATTTGCCAGGTGATGTGAGGCCCGAGGAAGCAAGAGGAGCTGGAGATGCCAACAACTAAGGGTAAGACAAATTATGTATTGCAGTAATTATAAATCTAATATTTTGATAAATTGTAAAGTCCTAATTTTCTATCAATCAACCCAACGCCATAATCCTTGATGGGATGGCCATGAATGAATTGCCTCCATAGTCTGAGGCAATTGGTTTGACCTAGCTTGTGTTAGGGAGAAGGTTGCTAGCCCTAATGCCCATTATACTGGAAGGATGATAACCTGACAGACAGACATTTTCATTATAGGTATGTATGTACCCCGACACTTGCCCCACTTTTTTTTCTGGGGGTGGCTGACTCTAGGCAGAGCCCGAACATGGACATCACAACATAGCATAAAGACAAAAAAAAAACCAAATCACACATCTAGATAGCCTAGGAAAAATGCGCAGAGACCCAGGCCCATTTGGGGTATTCTCAGGTCCCAGATCTCCCAGAGAGGTTCTGATTTCCGCAGGCAGACATGCATCGAAGCTGTACCACCACAAGCCCACCCACCATGCTTCCAGGCGTACCCTTCATTACTACCGGCTCCCCGGGCCAGGCGCCTGACTGACTATTATCTAGTCCAACTGGCTCATGACCCTCTCTCCCAAACGACCGCATTTACACTAATCTATTCACTAGCATTCTCCATTCATTTTGATTTATTATAATGTAAAACTTGCAAAACAAACAAACCAAAACTGGGACGACAAAAGATAAAGAACTAAACAAAATTGCTATGTGTAAATAATGCTTAATAAAATCAAATTTGAAATAAAAGGACACAATCCACCACATAGGGTGTACATCACTGCATGCACAAGATATTCTTGTTACCACTTCTCTTGCATGATCTCTAGTAATTTCTCTATCTACCAATGCTTGTTCTACATAGTCTCTCCATCTCAATGGAAGTCTTCCTACCCCTCTACCTCCCATTGTATCGGACTCACATATTCTCTTTGTAAGCCTTTCATCTCCCATTCATTCAACATGACCATACCTGCTCAGCACCGTTTTGTCCACTCTGGCCAACAAATGTTCCTCCTGCCCCACTCCTACGTATCTCTTCATTCCTGAATCTGTCTCTACGAGTCACTCCACACATACTCCGCAGCTCATCTCCATCACAACCAGCATTCTTTTTCCTTTGCCTTCAGAGCCCATGTCTCAGCCCCATGCATCATTGTTGGTACAACAATCCATTGATACATTGCACTTTTAACTTTCATTCAGAGATTTTTCACCTTCCACAAATTCCCCATTTCTCCAAAAAAATTCCTTCCTTTACATACCCTGTTTTACCTCAATTTCCATACCTCCATTCTTGCTTATCGTTCCTCCCAGATATCCAAAGCACTCCACCCACTCCAGCACTTCCCCACATCCAGATTCACCCCAATAATATGGATAAGTTAGGTTAAGGAATTGTATGTTTTCAGCCTCATTGGCTGCCGGCTCGAAATAAACCGATTATTATTATATATCTACTGTGTCGCAGATAGTCCCCAGTGAATGCTATCAATTCGGTCATGTTAGGTTGAAAATCTCTAATGCTTCTTATGGCTCAGTGTTTAGGGATTGATCTTTTGTTTATTACTACTGTACGTTATAAGGATGTTAGTGAATTTAATATATTTATACAATATTGTTTTATATGATGCTTGACACTTGAAACCTGAATTGCTGTAGAAATTCTATTACTGATCCTTACTGCAGCCCAACAGGTGTTATTGTTTGTATTTATATTATAATGTGCCTCTCTTCTACAGGTACAAAAATCATCTGTGTCTAGTGTCTACATGGTGATAGCCTCGGTTGAAATACAGTACCAGGTTGGTCTGAGAAAGCTGGTGGTGAAGTCTAATAAGGAGGATCTTGAGCTGAAGGTGAGTTATTATTGGTTCTCAAGTGTCAATTGACCACTTGTAGAGTTTCGGTCTATAAGGAAGTTGGAGCTGTAGACATCGATAATTAACAGAATTATCACCTAAATTGCAGTTTTAGTACTTATATAAATACATAAAACTCAATTCAACATAGGCTACTTTTTATCCATTAGAAACCTACATTATTATTATATTTATGTTTAATATCAATGTTCATGGCTCCAACTTCCTTATAGCCTGAAACTCGCAAGTGGTCACTGGTCAATTGAATGGTGCTAATTATGGTTTTATTTTTACTCCATATGATTTTATTCTAACTTAGAAGTACCTATCTCTTATTTTGATGTCTAATTTGTAATGTAAAAGATTTGTTAGTTTTTGCCAATACCTTATTGATGACTTATATTTTTCGTCACCTGAATGCACTTGACCTGCTCATTTGTGTTAGCGGTTTGTAGAAAGATTTGTAATATATATATTTTTTTCAGAACTGCCAAGGATGACAGAACCCTGTACAGTATAATGGTGCAGTGAAATTGTGAATGTTACCGTGATTTTTAAGTGGACTTCAGAAAGACTAAAAGCAATATGGAGTGCTGCAGATATTTGATGATATAGCTAAGGTAAGGTATCACGGATGTTGCGTATTGTAAAAGTTTATTTTGCAAATATGTTCTTATCAAAAGTTCTCGCCAACCAAATTAATTTGTTGTGGGAATATAGTATAAACTTAAACTAATTTCAGCAAATTCTCATGATGCCATAATAATCCAACTCTGAATCCTGATATTACAGGTTAATTGTGAAGAGACTATATTACTGATACTTTATATGTATTAGGTTATTGGGTGTTTATTTGAAGATGGTTATATATAAAATATTTTGCTCTTTACAGATAGTGCCTGCGAGTATACCATTGGCAATGTGGAGTTGCTGGCTAGTTAATATGCTGTATGTCTATAACTACTAAACAGTAAAGGTACGTTATGATTGTATTTTTTGCCTAAGGGAAAACCTAACTTCTTTATACTGTGAGAGTGTATACAGTATAATCAGACACATACCCTATAGCTGGGGGTGGCCGACTCTAGACAAGAGCCCGAACAGGGACAAGACCATGTAAACAAATACAAAAAATACAAATTCACAAACATATACTGTAGGTTGCCCAGGAGAAGACCCAGGGATCACTAGGAGCTCTCCCCCGACCTCCTGGAGAAGTCCTGGTCTCAGCAGGTAGACATGCAGCGGAGCACACCACAGTGCCGCCAACTACGCATCCATGCGTATTGCGTACCCTTTATATATACCGGCTCCCCGGGCCAGGCGGCTGACTGACTATTATCTAGTCCAACTGGTGCCCAAACCCCTCTCCCAAATGACCCCATTTTCACTCATTTATTCATTAGCCTTCTCTACCCGAGTCATCTGCTCTGACATTAGATTATGAAATATCTACAGTTAAAAATACTGTAACTTAACCATGTTATAATACATAAATAAATGTTTGAGGAAATGATCTACTGTAATACTTAACTAATAGTAAAGGCCAAAGAAAACATTTGTATTAAAGCTGGCTGTAGTAGTTTTACATACACCCAAAGAAAGAAAAAAGACAAATAACTTAAATAAGTGAGTGTGAATCACCAGTTCTTCGTCTATTTAACATAGGTTTTATTGGCCAGCTGTATATTATATCGTAGATGTGTGTGTATATTAAAGGTTAGGGAGTCATTAAATGCACAAATAGTGATTCAGATGAACGGAATATGACCCGGAAACATCCCCCCCCCCCCCCCCCCCCCCCCCCCCCCCCCCCCCCCGAAAGAATCTAACCAAAATTGATAACAGAAGTGCCGGGATTACTGTAGCAAGAACTTAAGTGCAGGGTATTACTGTACTGTACTGAATGATGAACTTTCACGTGCTATGCTGAGTAGTGATGTAAAACAATTGAGCTCTCTCTGATACTATGTGTGATATAAATGTTTGTTAGTTATAGAAGTGAATGATAATAGCCAACTTATTCAACAGGAGGTAATGCGAGAGCCGGGTGAAGAAGACTGAAAGTAGGAGGAACCCGAGAGTAACAACCAAGGTGATACAATCATTGTATTTATAGTTTAGAATGTTTTTGTTTTGATTGGTAGTTTACAGTAGTCAAAATATATATCGTTTGCTGAAAACTTTAATTTGTGTTAATTTTAGAAGAAAAGTGATAAAACAAAAACAATAGCTAGAATCAAGACTTTCAGCAAACTACAGAATTTGACTATACAGTACTTACGCCCCAAATGTAGATGGTGGTAAGTCTGGAGCTTTATATGATGATCTATCACGTGCTGTGCTGAGTTACTGATGTAAAATATTGAACTCTCTCTCTGATACATTGATGTGATTTAAAATGTATTGGTTATTAAATTAAGTAATGCAACTAAATGTAATTTGCCAGGTGATGTGAGGCCCGAGGAAGCAAGAGGAGCTGGAGATGCCAACAACTAAGGGTAAGACAAATTATGTATTGCAGTAATTATAAATCTAATATTTTGATAAATTGTAAAGTCCTAATTTTCTATCAATCAACCCAACGCCATAATCCTTGATGGGATGGCCATGAATGAATTGCCTCCATAGTCTGAGGCAATTGGTTTGACCTAGCTTGTGTTAGGGAGAAGGTTGCTAGCCCTAATGCCCATTATACTGGAAGGATGATAACCTGACAGACAGACATTTTCATTATAGGTATGTATGTACCCCGGCACTTGCCCCACTTTTTTTTCTGGGGGTGGCCTACTCTAGGCAGAGCCCGAACATGGACATCACAACATAGCATAAAGACAAAAAAACACCAAATCACACATCTAGATAGCCTAGGAGAAATGCGCAGAGACCCAGGCCCATTTGGGGTATTCTCAGGTCCCAGATCTCCCAGAGAGGTTCTGATTTCCGCAGGCAGACATGCATCGAAGCTGTACCACCACAAGCCCACCCACCATGCTTCCAGGCGTACCCTTCATTACTACCGGCTCCCCGGGCCAGGCGCCTGACTGACTATTATCTAGTCCAACTGGCTCATGACGCTCTCTCCCAAACGACCGCATTTACACTAATCTATTCACTAGCATTCTCCATTCATTTTGATTTATTATAGTGTAAAACTTGCAAAACAAACAAACCAAAACTGGGACGACAAAAGATAAAGAACTAACAAAAATTTCTATGTGGAAATAATGCTTAATAAAATCAAATTTGAAATAAAAGGACACAATCCACCACATAGGGTGTACATCACTGCATGCACAAGATATTCTTGTTACCACTTCTCTTGCCTGATCTATAGTAAATTCTCTATCTTCCAATGCTTGTTCTACATAGTCTCTCCATCTCAATGGAAGTCTTCCTACCCCTCTACCTCCCATTTTGTATCGGACTCACATATTCTCTTTGTAAGCCTTCATCTCCCATTCATTCAACATGACCATACCTGCTCAGCACCGTTTTGTCCACTCTGGCCAACAAATGTTCCTCCTGCCCCACTCCTACGTATCTCTTCATTCCTGAAACTGTCTCTACTCTACGAGTCACTCCACACATACTCCGCAGCTCATCTCCATCACAACCAGCATTCTTTTTCCTTTGCCTTCAGAGCCCATGTCTCAGCCCCATGCATCATTGTTGGTACAACAATCCATTGATACATTGCACTTTTAACTTTCATTCAGAGATTTTTCACCTTCCACAAATTCCCCATTTCTCCAAACAAAAAATCCTTCCTTTACATACCCTGTTTTACCTCAATTTCCATACCTCCATTCTTGCTTATCGTTCCTCCCAGATATCCAAAGCACTCTTCACCCCAATAATATGGATAAGTTAGGTTAAGGAATTGTATGTTTTCAGCCTCATTGGCTGCCGGCTCGAAATAAACCTATTATTATATATCTACTGTGTCGCAGATAGTCCCCAGTGAATGCTATCAATTCGGTCATGTTAGGTTGAAAATCTAATGCTTCTTATGGCTCAGTGTTTAGGGATTGATATTTTGTGTATTACTACTGTACGTTATAAGGATGTTAGTGAATTTAATATATTTATACAATATGTGTAGAGTTACTCGTAGAGACAGATTGAGGAATGAAGAGATACGTAGGAGAGTGGGGCAGCAGGAACATTTGTCAGCCAGAGTGGACAGAAGGGTGCTGAGCTGGTATGGTCATGTTGAACGAATGGGAGATGAAAGGCTTACAAAGATAATATGTGAGTCAGGTACAAGGGGAGATAGAAGGGCAGGAAGACCCCCATTGAGATGGAGAGACTGTGTAAGAAAGGCTTTGGATGATAGAGGAATGACTATAGATCAGGCAGGGGAAGTGGTGGTGGACAAGAGTGAATGGAGAATGCTTGTGAATAGTTGAGTGAACACGTGGTCATTTGGAGTAAGGGGTCGGGCGCAAGTTCGACTAGATAATAGTCCATCAGGCGCCTGGCCCGGGGAGACGATTAATATGAAGGGTGTGCCTGGAAGTGTGGTTGGAGGGCTTGTGGCTTTGGCTCCGCTTCATGTCTGCCTGCCGAGATCGGAACCTCTCTGGGTGGTCAGGGGCCGGGGGAGTGCTGGAGCGACCTTGGTAACCCTGGTCTCTGGGTCTTCTCCTGGGTGACCTGGATGTGTGTGAGTTTGTGTTTTTTATCAGTGTTTATTTTTTGTTTTATGTTTTTGTGTTTTCCCTGTTCTTGCTCTGTCTTGAGTCGGCTACCCCCAAAATGGGGATTGGGCCTGAGCATATAGATAGATAGATACAATATTGTTTTATATGATGCTTGACACTTGAAACCTGAATTGCTGTAGAAATTCTATTACTGATCCTTACTGCAGCCCAACAGGTGGTGTTATTGTTTGTATTTATATTATAATGTGCCTCTCTTCTACAGGTACAAAAATCATCTGTGTCTAGTGTGTACATGGTGATAGCCTCGGTTGAAATACAGTACCAGGTTGGTCTGATAAAGCTGGTGGTGAAGTCTAATAAGGAGGATCTTGAGCTGAAGGTGAGTTATTATTGGTTCTCAAGTGTCAATTGACCACTTGTAGAGTTTCGGTCTATAAGGAAGTTGGAGCTGTAGACATCGATAATTAACAGAATTATCACCTAAATTGCAGTTTTAGTACTTATATAAATACATAAAACTCAATTCAACATAGGCTACTTTTTATCCATTAGAAACCTACATTATTATTATATTTATGTTTAATATCAATGTTCATGGCTCCAACTGCCTTATAGCCTGAAACTCGCAAGTGGTCACTGGTCAATTGAATGGTGCTAATTATGGTTTTATTTTTACTCCATATGATTTTATTCTAACTTAGAAGTACCTATCTCTTATTTTGATGTCTAATTTGTAATGTAAAAGATTTGTTAGTTTTTGCCAATACCTTATTGATGACTTATATTTTTCGTCACCTGAATGCACTTGACCTGCTCATTTGTGTTAGCGGTTTGTAGAAAGATTTGTAATATATTTTGTTTTTTCAGAACTGCCAAGGATGACAGAACCCTGTACAGTATAATGGTGCAGTGAAATTGTGAATGTTGCCGTGATTTTTAAGTGGACTTCAGAAAGACTAAAAGCAATATGGAGTGCTGCAGATATTTGATGATATAGCTAAGGTAAGGTATCAAGGATGTTGCGTATTGTAAAAGTTTATTTTGCAAATATGTTCTTATCAAAAGTTCTCAGCCAACCAAATTAATTTGTTGTGGGAATATAGTATAAACTTAAACTAATTTCAGCAAATTCTCATGATGCCATAATAATCCAACTCTGAATCCTGATATTACAGGTTAATTGTGAAGAGACTATATTACTGATACTTTATATGTATTAGGTTATTGGGTGTTTATTTGAAGATGGTTATATAAATATTTTGCTCTTTACAGATAGTGCCTGCGAGTATACCATTGGCAATGTGGAGTTGCTGGCTAGTTAATATGCTGTATGTCTATAACTACTAAACAGTAAAGGTACGTTATGATTGTATTTTTGTGTATTTTTTGCCTAAGGGAAAACCTAACTTCTTTATACTGTGAGAGTGTATACAGTATAATCAGACACATACCCTATAGCTGGGGGTGGCCGACTCTAGACAAGAGCCCGAACAGGGACAAGACCATGTAAACAAATACAAAAAATACAAATTCACAAACATATACTGTAGGTTGCCCAGGAGAAGACCCAGGGATGACTAGGAGCTCTCCCCCGACCTCCTGGAGAAGTCCTGGTCTCAGCAGGTAGACATGCAGCGGAGCACACCACAGTGCCGCCAACTACGCATCCATGCGTATTGCGTACCCTTTATATATACCGGCTCCCCGGGCCAGGCGGCTGACTGACTATTATCTAGTCCAACTGGTGCCCAAACCCCTCTCCCAAATTACCCCATTTTCACTCATTTATTCATTAGCCTTCTCTACCCGAGTCATCTGCTCTGACATTAGATTATGAAATATCTACAGTTAAAAATACTGTAACTTAACCATGTTATAATACATAAATAAATGTTTGAGGAAATGATCTACTGTAATACTTAACTAATAGTAAAGGCCAAAGAAAACATTTGTATTAAAGCTGGCTGTAGTAGTTTTACATACACCCAAAGAAAGAAAAAAGACAAATAACTTAAATAAGTGAGTGTGAATCACCAGTTCTTCGTCTATTTAACATAGGTTTTATTGGCCAGCTGTATATTATATCGTAGATGTGTGTGTATATTAACCCCTCCAATCCAGATGGGCTCTTGAACGCCCATAACAACCTCGGCCCGCGCAACCCGGAAGGGCTCTTGAACGCCCATTGCTTGCATGCGTGCTTTCGAATGCCGCGCGTACATTTTCGGTATCGTGGGACGGTAGGTGGCGCCACCAGGCGTAAACTACGCCACAGCAACAGTATCTACCCCGACGCCATCATGGACAGTATGCCAAATAGTGATTCCGCTGTGTCCGATACCGTGCTTCCTACGACGCCCTTGCTTGTTCGTCGCGCCTTACCCCGACGCCATCGCCTAAATGTGTTATCTCCCGGAGGTATTGAGACTTTATGAGCGAGCTGATGCCAAGCATAATGTTGATGATGAAGTCAGTGACGACTCCAGTAAATATAAGTTATGGCCATGAGAGTGACAAAGAAGAGCAATTCCTGGGATTTGCGAGAGAACATGACAGTGATGAGAGTGATGAAGGTGATGTACCAGTTGTTGAGGAAGCTGGTTTACCTAAAGACAGTGAACTTGAGAGAGTGAGCGAGTGGGAGAGTTCAAGGTCACTCACCAAATTTCGCTTAAGTGACACGACACCAAGCCCTTCCCCAGGTAAATCGCCTTTCAAGCTACATTTGTATAAGCAGAAAATACTTGAGAAGGCGGCCGCGGAACCTAGGGAACAAGCAAAACTACTTGGTGAGGATGAGGCTGTGAGTGAGGGTCAGCGTGGTGACCCTTCTCGTCCGCCATTGTCTCCCTTATCTACCCACGCCACCCAAGATGACCCGGATGCCCCGCATTCTTCCCCACCATTGCCAAGGGTTGAGGACCCCACACTTTCGGCCTATTTGCCTCCTAGGTCCCCCGACAGGAGACATACTGCTGCCGAAAAGGGGAAAGGTAGGAAATATACCAAGAAAATTAAGAAAAGTAAGAGAGTTTTGTTCGAGGTTCCCGCGGCGTCCACCCCGGCCGGCCCCAGCCATACGTCCCCGCAACTTTCCCCACGGTCCTCCCCACCTCTCCCGCCTTCAACATGTCTTCCTGAAGAAGTCTTTGAGCTCGCATCACCAATACCTGGGCCTAGTGACAGTGAAACATTGCTTTCTGTCACTCGTCGCAGGCCAAGGAGCCCGGGACCTCGGGGGGACACAGCCTCACCTGCCACTCCTTCCCCACCTCGCCCACCCGCACGCCGCCCACGCATCACTGGTTCCCCGCCAGATTATGTGGGGGCCACTGATGATGAAGGGCCCCTCTCTCAAGACTCTGGCCATGATTACATAGGTCCACCGTCAGGGCAAGATGACCACTCTGACGATGACTATATGGACATCGACGACCCTCGACCCATCCGCTTGGCCCGGCGTCGTGCTGCCAACCGCCCTGGCCGCCGCCCTCGCCGTCCTAGGGCGCGCCCCTCCCGAGTTGGCCGTGGGCGTGCTGGGCCACCAGCTGGAGCTCCTAGTCAGCGTAGACAAGACCCATTCTACGTTTTTCAGTGGCAAGACGTAGTTGATGAGGATGGATACAACCCTGATGTGCCAGCTTTTGATGCGGTACTGGAGGGTTCAGGCGTTACCCCCAATTTTCCTGTAGGCCCCAATGCTCCACCACACGAACTGTTTGAGGCCTTCTTTGATGAGGAGGTGGTAGGCTATGTTGTCAAAGAGACAAATAAGCAGCACCAATTCCAGGTCCACTTTTTGGGAAAGGTGACCAAGGGCCACATGAGGCAGTGGACCCCAGTGACTCATAAAGAGTTCATGGTGTTCCTGGCACTCACCATGCTAATGCCTCATGTCAAGAAGCATAGGTTGCCTGACTATTGGATCACCAATGATCTGATATCCACCCCTGCCTTCGGGAAATATATGTCTCGCGACCGGTACCTTGATATCCTCGCAGCGCTCCATCTTGTCACCAACCTTGACGTCCACCTCCCAGACAAGCTGTGGAAGATTAGGACGTTGTATGAGATGATGCGAGAACGCTTCACCTCCTACTTCAAGCCCTTCCGCAAGGTCGTCATTGACGAGTCTCTTGTGCTGTTCCGGGGAAAACTCAGCTTCCGGCAGTACATCCCCTCAAAAAGACATCGCTTTGGCATAAAATTCTTTGTGCTGTGCGACTGCCAAACTGGCTATGTCCTGGACTTCCTGGTCTACAGCGGGAAGGAAGGGGACTTGCTTGTGGACCCCCTCATTGGCTTTGGCGGAGCAGTGGTGCAAGCCATGATGGACCGCTACTTTCACAAGAATCACGTCCTCTACACGGACAATTATTACACGTCCCCCACTCTCTCACAGTACCTGCATGAGCGCAAGACGGGGACTGTAGGCACAGTACGAGGGAAAAGGAAGGGCATGCCACCTTTCCCTCCAAAGACCAAAAAAGGTGATGTGTTCAAGAAGAAGTCTGGGCCCATTCTGGCTATCCACTGGCACGACCAGCGGAAGGTCAACCTCCTGACCACCATCCACAAGGGGGAAATGGTGGAGACTGGCAAGGTGGATCGCCGCACCTAGGCCAGGGTGACCAAGCCCGATGCTGTCCTGGACTACAACATCAACATGAGGCTGGTGGACAAGTCCGACATGCAGATAGGCTTCATTGACTGCCTGCGTACCTCGTGCAGATGGTACAAAAAGTTCTTTCTGCATATGGTGGACATGTCAGTTCTGAATGCCTACAACATATACAAGCTTCGGAATGTGAACACACCCATGAAGTTCAATAGCCTGCGGAGGTTCCAAAAGCAGGTGTTGACGGAGCTCCTGGAGAAGTATGCTATGCCACAGAGGGCAGTGGCACATCCTGGGCCTGCCGTTATTGACCGCTTGCAGTGTGCTCAATACTTTATTAGGCACAGGCTTGGTTCCCTGCCTCAGAATGAATCCGGAAGAACACAGCAGAAGCGGTGCCATGTCTGCTACAACAGCAGGGTGAAGCCGAGGTCAGGTAAAAAGTCAACCCTGGAGTGTGTGGAGTGCAAGGTGGCACTCTGTGCTTTAGAGTGCTTCTTTGATTACCACTCCAAGCTGGAGTTCTAATAATCATACTGAAATTGCCAAATAAAATGACAATATGTACACTATAATTATATATAGGCAAAAAGTGGAAGAAAACCAATGTATTGTAATACAAAAGTCATGTATTATGAGAATATTGATACAATACAATTACACCATAATAATATGTGAAAGTGACACATATGTATATACCAAGTGACATTCATATGATTAGAACCTATAGAAATATATAAATCAGTGAAAAAAGACACCATAAATTGTATATAAAACTTTTACAAATAATATAACTAAGTGAAAGTGACACAAGACCTAATATTTGATGGCCAAAGTATAATAAATACCTGTGATAACGAATAATCAGTGCCTAATACAACAATAACCTACCTCAATTACTAATAAAATGTACGGTATCGAGTGAAAATGAGCATTATCAGTGACAGTGACACTCTAAAGCATATTTGTCAAAGTGAAAGTGACACAAGACCTAATATTTGATGGCCAAAGTATAATAAACACCTGTGATAACGAATAATCAGTGCCTAATACAACAATAACCTACCTCAATTACTAATAAAATGTACGGTATCGAGTGAAAATTAGCATTATCAGTGACACTCTAAAGCATATTTGTCAAAGTGAAAGTGACACAAGACCTAATATATGATGGCCAAAGTATAATAAACACCTGTGATAACGAATAATCAGTGCCTAATACAACAATAAGCTACCTCAATTACTAATAAAATGTACGGTATCGAGTGAAAATTAGCAATATCAGTGACAGTGATACCCTAATAAACATATTTTATATAATTGGCCTCAAAATAACTAGAAAATATCAAATAAACATCACATTCTCAATATCAAACACTAAAATCGTCTAAGGGAGATTAATACTTTGGCGCGACAAGCGGCTAGGTGCGTCGTAGCCATGGCCGGGGCGACGCGTCCGAACGCGGGAAGAATTTGCCGCCGAAAAGCACTCGTCTTCCCGCGCTCACCATTATGCAACCAGAGGGGCTAGAGACCTCTACGCAACGCCATTCGACAGAGGAAGGTTTGTGGAACATTATTCTTTTTTATTCACAACATTACATGACATATTCATTGACTTACAGAGTAGTTAACATAGGCCAAAGATCGTCAAAACACCCGGTACCGGAGCACAGTCGTAAGCTATAGCCCCCGGGGCTGGAGGGTTAAAGGTTAGGGAGTCATTAAATGCACAAATAGTGATTCAGATGACTGAATATGACCCGGAAAAATCCCCCCGAAAAAATACGAACCAAAATCGATAACAGAAGTGCCGGGATTACTGTAGCAAGAACTTAAGTGCGGGGTATTACTGTACTGTACTGAATGATGAACTTTCACGTGCTATGCTGAGTAGTGATGTAAAACAATTGAACTCTCTCTCTGATACTATGAGTGATATAAATGTTTGTTAGTTATAGAAGTGAATGATAATAGCCAACTTATTCAACAGGAGGTAATGTGAGAGCCGGGTGAAGAAGACTGAAAGTAGGAGGAACCCGAGAGTAACAACCAAGGTGAGACAATCATTGTATTTATATTTTAGAATGTTTTTGTTTTGATTGGTAGTTTACAGTAGTCAAAATATATTGTTTGCTGAAAACTTTAATTTGTGTTAATTCTAGAAGAAAAGTGATAAAACAAAAACAATAGCTAGAATAAAGACTTTCAGCATATTTGACTATACAGTACTTACGCCCAAAATGTAGATGGTGGTAAGTCTGAAGCTTTATATGATGATCTATGACGTGCTGTGCTGAGTTAGTGATGTAAAATATTGAACTCTATCTCTGATACATTAATGTGATCTAAAATGTATTGGTTATTAAATTAAGTAATGCAACTAAATGTAATTTGCCAGGTGATGTGAGGCCCGAGGAAGCAAGAGGAGCTGGAGATGCCAACAACTAATGGTAAGACAAATTATGTATTGCAGTAATTATAAATCTAATATTTTGATATATTGTAAAATCCTAATTTTCTATCAATCAACCCAATGCCATAATCCTTGATGGGATGGCCATGAATGAATTGCCTCCATAGTATGAAACAATTAGTTTGACCTTCTAGCTTGTGTTAGGGAGAAGGTTGCCAGCCCTAATGCCTATTCTACTGGAAGAATAATATCTGACATATATTTTCTTTATAGCTTCATAAGTAATAAGAAAAAAAAATGAATTATCTAGTGTATCTTTCGACAAACTGCAGGTGGAAATTATACTAAGTCATCATCATCATCTCCGACACCTTGTTTCCCCCTGGGAAGTGCTATTAAATATATATTTTGTGCCCTAATATTAATGGTCTGTGGGTTGCAACTGTAGGATATTCAGTGTTTTTGTAAAATTGTGCTTGAATATCAATAAATTGTGGGCTGTGGCTGTTTTAAGTAGTTTTGAGAGCTTTCTATACCTGAGAACTGTGAGTTATGGTTTTCACATTTGACTCTACCAGACATTTATGGCCGAAATCCCCCAACCCTTGCAACAAATTTATAAACAGTTGACAACTGGATTTAAAATTTTTGTTGTGGCGCTTGTCATATGACAATTGCTTGGTCACCACTGTGCCATACGGGGATTTTAGACTAAAAGTGACCTTCATTCCCTGCACATTTTCATGTTTAAACAAGAGCTAGAACTTCTTTCAATGATATATCCCTGAAAGCAGAGGAATAGAACTTTCCAATGACACCTGAATCATGTCTGTACAACCACTGGTTGCCGTGCAACAATATTGCACAGGTGATGCTAAATTGGTAGAAAATAGCGAGTTTGGGCGGTTTTTGCTATCCCTGGGTCTGTATGAGAGTTGATGTCTCCCACTGCCACTAGTGATGGCCCTGACACGGCTGGCGGTGGATGGGATGAGCCCGCCCTGCTTATACTCGCTCGCCTGCCTCCCAGTCCTTGTTCAAGGCAGAAATTTGGCAATTGTCATACGACAAGTGCTGCAGTGATTGTGTTTTGTTAATATAACTGCCCGCAGTCATAGAGTTATGGACAACATAAAAAACTAAATATTATATATACAGTACATAAAAGTATTGTTGCCATATACAGGACAGTATTTAGCTCACTAGATTCAGGATTAAAATATGGAGGAAGTCTCCTAATGCTTGTATTACTCTTTAACCCTCTGGGACCGGCTACGCATTCTATAAATATTCCCCGAAACCCGTCTATGTCTAGGCTACCGTATCTTTGTTATTTTGACTGCTTCCGCATTCCCGCGCATCCCCAAGCATAGATGTGTTTCGTACTGAAAAATGGCGTTGAGTAGAGCTCTCTAAGTCAACTGGTCCAGTTGTGATGACTATTTCCGTGGTGAGAACTTTGTGGCGATGTCGGCCATATCAGCCACTTTTCAATACTAAACAATAACACACAGGCTGACACAGCCACACAAGAACAAGCGACGCCTCCTTGTGGTCGGAGATGCGCGGCGTTGGTCCAACCGTCTGCTGTTTACATGCGTCGGACGCCTTACAAAACAAGCTTACAAGTTTTCAAGCTGCCGGAGCCTCAGAGCCCTACCGGGTTCCGCGGGCCGCGTTTGTTATGGGTGCCTCAGAGCCCTACCGGGTCTGAGGGGTTAACCCACAAAATCCGGGGGCCTCATATGATCCCGATCACTGTGTCCGGGGCCCTTTTGGTACAGACAAACTCAATAATTCAGTAGCTACTGATTGAGACCACCTAGATAGAGCAGTACATTTTTTTGCAAACTGTAGAACTTTTTGTTTTCTGTAGAATGGCGTTGAGATGACATCGCTACGACGCGTGGTTGCTGTGTAATGATTTTAGTCGCTCATTTTGCCTCACGAGGCCTCCTGGATTCTTGCCTTTTTTTTTTTTTTTTTTTTTTTTCTTTTTTTTTTGTGCCTCGTATGAGGCCTCCCGGTTTCCAAAGGTTAAACCAACAATACTGAGAGAAAAGTATCTCTTAAAATTATATTCGACAGTTAAAAGTATTATTCGAATCATCTGCAGTACTGTATATATATATTCAGGCACATACCCCATAGCTGGGAGTGGCAGACTCGAGACAGAGCCCGAACAGGGGGGAAAAAACAAACATTCACACACATCTAGGTGAAATCACGAGTCCGTGAATTCGTGTCCCCACTTTTTTTTTTTGTTTTTTTTTTCTTTTCTTGGGTTGGCCGACTTAAAACAGCCCGAATAGGGATAACATAACAGAAAACAATGAACACACAAAAACAAAATACAAATTCACACACATCTAGGTCATCCAGGAGAAGACCCAGAGACCAGGGCCACCAAGAACTCCAGCACTTCCCCGATCACCCGGAGAGGTTCCTATCTCGGCAGGCAGACATGCAGAAGAGCAAATCCACAAGCCTGCCTACCACATAACTACTTTTTTGCCACATTTCATTCTTTAAGTGAGACAATATTCTGCCTGGAAAACAAAGCTATCTCCAGTATATTTTGTGAGTTTAAATACTCGAGAACAGCTTGTAATTTGTATAGACAAACTGAAATTTTACTTATAAAATATATAATAACCCATAGGGACTCCCATACAAGAACGGAAGATGGAAAGACAAGTGGTAAAGGACAAAGGTGGATATAAAAGCTGAAGAGAAACACTATCCCTCATATCCTGACAATGACTTGCTCACTGAGCAGCCTCCAAGCCCTGGAAGTGCAACATGCTAGATTCTATAAAGAAATTGGGAAAAAACTATACTTATATTTATTCAAACTACAATATCAATCAAATTTAGAAGGCATGAGTAGGTTAATTTTGTCAGTAGGCCAATTATTGAGAATAACCAAAGACCTATAGTTTTAAATTAGGAAAAGACCAGGCTCCGAGTGGCCGTGGAGAGTTGCCAGCTGTAGCCAGATTTGGGGATTTAGTCAGTTTAAAACAGAGTCGTCACTTGTTAGCGTGATTGTATGTACACTCAACCATCAGCTATCACGCCTAATTGGTGCAGCTTTAGCCGCGTGGTAGCTGTAAACGGCGATATCTATACTGAAGAACTAATGGGAATAATTCTAATTTGTGCCGAATTTGACTACCTATTTTTCGTACTTTTGCCACTTTTGCCTTTACATAAGAACATATTAGGCCATCACATATAATTATAGACACAAAAGTAAATATAAGAACTTAGGCTAACTTTTTGAGTGTGTTGAGGGGCTTAACCCGGGAACTGCAGGAAGAGTCGAAGACTCTTAAGAGTTCCCCCGGCGGACTGTGGGAAGACTCTTAGCCCTTCCTCCCCGGGCTGTCTTACCCAATGACGGTCGCCCCTACCCGGGCGATATGGCTGAAAAACGTCTAGGCCTAGGCTACCGTATTTGTTTATTTTCACTGCTAGAACTTTCCCACTCATCTATAATCGTAGTGCGGTTTTCAATCTGTATTTTGGCATTGAGTAGAGCTCTGTAAGTCACTGGTTCAGTTGTGATGACGATTTCAGTGGAGCCAATATTGCAGAGATGTTGCCAATATGGGGGCTTTTTAGACACTAATTTCGTCATGACGTCAGAACAATAACATTGAGGAGTCTTCTTGTTTTCGGAGGTGCGGTGACGAACGCTTGGGTTTGTTGACATACGTCGTACGCACAGCGTTTGGACCAAGCTTAATTAGGCTATTAAGCTCATGCCTTAGATAAGGCATACCGGGTAGCGGCCCTTCTTTCGTGCTGTCCTTACCTAAGGCAGACCGGGTAGGAAGGGTTAAGAGTCGGAGAAAAAGAAAATAAACATCGAAAAAAAAAAAAAAAAAAAAAAATTTGCCCCTGGGCCATGCAAAATATCACTCTTCTACCTCCCCTCCTTCAGTTATCACCTATTTTCCCTGTTATTCCCTTATTCTGAGGTATATTTTCGTGCTAACATTAGCGAGTTGCAAGCAGGGCATTGTCATCACTGTTAGCAAGCGAGTGCAAGAGAGAGAACGAGGGTATCGATCGACTGTCTCAGTGGCCTTGGGGGAAATTGGCGGGAAAGCAGGTTGCCTCACCCATACATTATATAACTCGCGGCCTGTATCCGATTTTGACCATCCAAACGCTGTTTTCACTCGTTTTATTGTTGTTTCAGGTTAATACCTTTATAATCAACCCATAATAGGCGCGTATGGATAAGTATTAATGCTATTTATGGTAAAATTAATATTTTAGTGATGGAAACAGCTCTAATACATGCGCACAGGCAGAGGTGTCTAATTACCCCCATGCGCACTTAAGAGGTTAAAGGTCGCTTGGGTTCCGAGGCTAGGGGTGGCGAATTATTGGCCACTCCTACATTGCTCTATCTCATCCAGTATCAAATCCATAAGTGTCTTCATCTGCTGCATCAAATCCATAAGTGTCGTCATCTGCTGCATCCAATTGAAATGCCCTAAGTAAAGGCTGTTCTGGGATTTGTTGTGGTAGAAGCTCACTGGAGGGGCTCGGTTGAGGGTGGCCGGAGGTGCCTGGCCGACCACGAAAGAAGTCTGTGATCTGGCGTTCCTCACAGCCATTGTTCTCAGGTATATAAAAGGTCTCCCAGCTTTCACTAGACAACAATGGGGGTATGCACACTGACTGAGAATTTGTAAGAATGGCGGGAGGAGAGGGGAGCTTGTGGAAGGAGGATGAGTGGCGGCCAATCACAGCGCTTGCTTCCCGTGAAGTCAGGCCCTAGCGGGGAGCAAGTATCCTATGTATGCCTTGTCGCCCGCCTGGGAATTTAAAATTTTAGTGTATTTTTGGCCACATTTGGTGCGTGATAGCCCAGTTCATAGGCGTGATAGCCCTGGCCTGGCAGCTTTTGGGCAGCGCGCGAAAGCTGTGAAACGCGATAGCTGAGGGTTGAGTGTATATACTCGGGCACATGCCCCATAGCTGGGGGTGACTGCCTCAAAACAGCCCGAACGAAAACATTTAAAGTTCCAGTTCTTTGGGTCCGGGACCACTTCTGTGTTCCCTTGCCCCTTACGGACTCGTCTAGTAAGTGAATTTTACAAGGGAAGGAGGATTCCTAGGCTCCTGCCCCAAGAAGGAAAATGTAGGACAGTAAAAGAGGCTTACAGAAACGGCTAAGGTTTGGTAGAGGATGCCAAACCTCACCCTGGAAAGGACAAGCCCTCACCCAAGCTAAGGTACTGGTAAGAAGATATTTGTGACTGAAAAGGTTATAACATGATGTATTATTTTTGTGTGTCATCCGAGAAATTAATGCGGACTGAAAACAACTGATCTAATGTGAGGATAAAGCCATATGATACTCTGACTGCCATATGGTTAACAATATTTTATTTATTTTCAGATTGGTGCTCAACCCTTGAATGTGGTGACTCCTTCCATTGTAACATGGCTATAATTAGACTGGTGTTTAGTTTAGGAAAGACCTGTGGTAATATAATGGTAAACTTGATGGATTATACTCCTTTGAATTGGGGTGTCAAACCAGTGACCTGTTACCTTCTTTTTAGTTCTTACCGAATATACAATTACTGTACATTCATGTTTCACAGTTTATGATGTGATTGGAAATTTAAATTGCCAAAACAATGCCATTTCAATGTAAAGTTCCTATATTCTCTTGCATTCATTCCAATCTTAAAACAAAATTATCCTAGTTTTACTCTGCTTTGAATCCCAAAGGTCCTTCTTAAGCTAAATAAAGTAGTATAGTGTTAGCCTGAGTTTAATGATACACCATCGTATTGAAGGGACTAACAGGTCTCTGTGAATGATTTTTACGTTGATGCTACTCCAGTTTTGAATGGCAGGTGAGTGTTAACTGTAAAATAGATATTTTATTTTTATTATTTTTTTTTCTACCTCCAGACAATTTTATTCAAAATAAGAGTAAGTAAAAGTTGGTTGGTGGAGAGAACATAATAATAAAGGGAGCCAGTTTTATTTTGATTCATAGGACATTATTAAAAAGAAAAATCTTAACTATAAAGTTTCTTTTCAACCGACTGTAAATTGAATCTTTTAGCTAGTTTGTCGATACTTTATGAAAAAATATGAAATATGTCGCTGCATCATACCAAGACCAAGTTTATATAATTAGCACCATATTCCAATAATATATATATAATATAACTGATAAATTTTGAACTATGCAGCCAGTTGAAAAGAAAGACTAGTAATTTATGATGTACAGTACAGAAATTGCCATCTGATTGAAGGGTTTAATCAGACTTATTTCCCTATTTTATTAACATTACTGCCAGAGGATTCAACTAAGGACCTCTAGGAATCTTGTCAGACGAACTCCAATAATGTTGCCTGTAACTGACCTGTCTTACCGAAATCTATTAATATTATCTGGAAACGGTAGATAAAAAAAAAGTAATCTAATTATAGATGTTAAACAGTTTCACAGCACTTCTAGTGGCAATTAGATACTCTTAGGCAACATGGTTTTTAGTTTTAAACCTTATACATATTGAATTTTTGCCATGGGCCAGTAATAGTATTTGATTGGGTGGAATATAATTGATTATAAATTGTTGCAAAGTTAGTTTTATTGTAAAGGATATGGATTCTAGTAAATTTGATAGTTCGTACACGAATAGTCAAATTAAACTAAACTAGATTTCAAAATTCAGCTGGTAATTTGTTTTAGATAACTAGATTTTTATAAATTTCTATCTGCTACACTTGCTCTTGACAGTATCCTGCATAACTAATATTAGCAATACAGTATATGATGACTCAATAATCCAACTCTGAACTCTCTTAACAAAGGGTGTCATTGTAGAAAGTAACAACCTGAATATTTTGATTGAACACAATTTACCTTACTTGTATTGTAACTAATAAGGATATATTTGTTTGACAGGTATCACAAATTGCAGCCTCTCTCTAAATGAGGCCCTAACATTAACCCAGGAGGGGACGCACATCATCATCATCTCCGACGCCTTGCTTCCCCTTGGGAAACCCCCACTAGAGGATGGCCATGACAGAAACGTCTCCAAGCTACTTTGTCAAGACATGCCTCCTTTGCCCGTGCCACAATGCCCCTTCCACTACGTGGAAGTTTTTCTTCAATATATTTTTCCACTTTCTTTTCCCATACCATAGGTGGTCTTCCACTACTAGCGGTTCCACTCACCTCACTCCCATATATCTTTCTTGGCATTCTGTCTTCATCCATTCTCTGAACATGACCATACCACCTCAAAGTACTTCTCTTTATCCACTCAACCACACCACAATCAATGCCCAAAGCCTGCTCTTCCATTCCAAAGGACTCGTACACTTCCCTATTACTTGGCCCATCTAGCCTATTCATGCCAGCTGCCATTCTGAAAAAGCTCATCTCCACAGCTCGTAGTTTGAAGAGGTCCTCGTCACTTGCCGTCCATGTCTCGCTTCCATACGAGAGTGTTGGGAGCAGCACACTGTTTCTCAGTGACTTTTTGACTTCCTGGCTAACCATTCTTCCTTTGAGAATACTATCAAGTTCTCCAATCACTTTTCTCTCTTGCATTTTTCTCTTTGATCTCACTCTCCATTTTACCATATTTGCATAGTACAGCTCCCAAATACTTGAAACTTTCAACCTCTTCTAGTACTTCATTTTTCAATTTTATTTTACAACTTTTATTGTGTTCTTTCTTGATTCTATATTTTTCCTTAAAATCTATAGTTTCATGCATTCTTCTCTCAAACACCATTACCTTACATTTCCCTACATTGACCTTCAACTTTCTCTTTTCACATACCCTGTCAGTCAGTGACCATTCTCTGAAGTTCTTCAGCATTTTCCGCCAACAGGACTGCATCGTCCGCATATAGGCATGTTAAAATCTTCCATGTTCTTCCCTCTGATTCCAGTCTAGCTCCCACACCCATTGATACAGCCCTACATTCCCTAATCACTCCATCCATGTATATATTGAACAACCAAGCTGACATGACACATCCCTGTCGTACACCTACATTGACCTCAAAACTTTCACTTAACTTATCCCCTACCTTCACATTTGCCATTGCATTCCTATAAAAAGATTTTACTGCCATTAGCAACTTTCCTCCCACACCATATACTGTTAACACATCCCACAGGCCCTCCCAGTCTACTTTGTCGTAGGCTTTTTCCAAATCCATGAATGCTGCATAGTTTTCTGTTTTTGGCCAGATACTTCTCTACCAACAATCGCATTGAGGCTATCTGGTCAATGCAGCCCCTGCCCTTTCTGAAACCTCCCTGTTCCTCGCTTATTTTGTCATCCGTTATCTTCTGTAGCCTCTGTGTTACTACTCTTGCATGTACCTTTCCAGGTATGCTAAGCAAGCTAATTCCCCTATAATTCTTACTCTTCTTTACTACCCTTCCCTTTGTACAAGGGTACTATCACTGCTTTCCTCCAGTCCTCTGGTACACTTTCCTTTTCCCATGCTAATTTACATAACCTATGCATTATGTCAACAGCTTCTTCTCCATATCTCAGCATTTCACCTGGAATGTTATCTACTCCAGCAGCTTTGCCCATTTTAAGTCTATTGATTGCTTCTTTTACTTCTTCTCTGCTTATCTGGCTTTCAACTACCCTGTTTATTCTACCTCTCTCCATTCCTATGGATGAGATCTTTGCCTTCCCCCTACTCTTTACAGCTAAGCTACTAAAATGATCTTTCCATACTTTTACCACACCATCACCCTCTACCACTTCCCCATTCATGTCCCTCATCCTACCACCTGAGACACACTGTCTTCTTCCCTCTGGCTTCTTTCACAGCTCTGTAGTATGCTTTCCTGTCATTCAGAAACTGTTCTAATCTTTCTCCCATATGCCTCATCTGTCTTCCTTTTAGCGTCTTGTATCGCCCTCTTCACTCTTTGTTTCAAATTTTTATATTCTTCTTTCCTCGCATCTCTAGTTTCTCTAGGTATATTCTTTTGCAGCATACTCTTTCTGAACTCTTTCTTCTTTTTCACTATTTCTTCTATCTCTTTACTAAACCATGCGTTACCTTTCTTCTTCCACATTTTAAAGGTTTTCTTCCCACATACTTTCTCAGCTGCTTTAATCATGGAGTCTCTTGTACCTTTCCATACTTCGTCTACAGTATTTCCCAGATCTATCATAACATCCATGTCCTTTATAGTCTCTTTCAGGATGTCCTTGTATTTTGTTGCATTACATTCTTCATTTAATTTTCTCACATTTATTCTCTCTACTGTCAGTTTTCTCTCTTTCCTCTCATATTTCCACTCTTTCCTTATCCTCACTTTTGTCAGCACTGTATAGTGGTCTGATCCCGTCAGCATACCTCTTACAGCTTTTGAATCTAAAATTCTTCATTTTAGTCCGGAGTCCATTATGGCGTAGTCAATTAGAGATTTCTGTTCCTGCTCACCTTCACCTCTGTGCCATGTATATCTATGAATGTGACGATGTTCAAAAAATGTGTTAGCCAGAAACATCTCTCTCTCCGCACATACTTCTAAAAGGACGCACAGGGGCAGCAACTCTCCTGGGACATGTAAAATGGAATGGAGTCTGATTTGGGTGGGTGTATGGTAGGATGCACATTGCTGTGACTCGTCTCTGCCTGGCACACCTGAGGGGGCTACTGCATTGTAAGCTTTGTTGAAAAGTATATATGCGGTGCCAGTGAGTACAACAAAATTACAGCCCACTTATAGGGCAATAGTTCCAACCGATTGACTTGTGTGACCGTGATTGTTAAATGCTTTAGGAGTAAATAAATACTGTACTAAAAAGATAAATAAGTAGGAATGAATGGAGAATGCTTGTGAATAGATAAGTTATATATATATATATATATATATATATATATATATATATATATATATATATATATATTAATCTAATCAGAAGTGGCTGGGGAAAGTTTAGAGCGCTGCTGCCACTCCTGACCATGAGAGAGCTCCCACCCCACCTTTAAGGGAAGGTGTATACCTCGTGTGTGATAATCCGTGCCTCGGAGATGTGGCCGGTTAAAGCGAAGGATATCAACGGAATGAGAAGAGAATGGCGAGATGGATGTGTGGGGTTAATCTCGGGGATCAGGTATCAAGCGAGGAATTAATAAGGCGTCTGGGCATTAGGAGTGTCAGTAAAGTGATACACACGAGCCGACTTGGTTAGGATATGTGGAGAGAATAAATTATCAGAACTGGGTGAGGAAATGCCGGACTGAACGTGGGGAGAGCTACGCGTAGGGGTAGACCTAGAATGACATGGGATCAGGTACTCCGCTCCGATTTCAAAATAAAGAACTTGACAAGAAAGGCCGCCATTTAGGAAGCGAGACACTAACCACATTCCCTGTGGACAAAACGGTAGTTAAATTTGTATGTATAGATAGATAGATAGATAGATAGATAGATATACTGTAGATATATTCTATGTTGTGTTGTCCTAGCCCGGTTTGGGGTCTCCAGTCGGCCACTCCCAGCAATGGAGTATGTGCCTTAATCCCTGTTTGGGGTCTCGAGTTGGGCACTCCCAGCTATGGAGTATGTGCCTTACTATATAATGTACATACTACAAAACAAGACATTGGACATAGTCGCAAGTGCCAATCGGCTGGAATTATTGACATAAGTGAGCCGTCATTTTCTCAGTTGCTGAAACAAGTACTGTATAGCATAATAAAATTCATAGGTTATGATTCTGAAATTGTGAATTAATGTACTACAGTGTACATACAGTATATGGCTTCAATATGGGGATACTCATGGCAGTACTATAGTCGGTGTTATTTCAACTAACAAATAAATTAATCTCCTTGGCAATTGACTTTTCAATACTCCTGGAACAATTATGAAATTATGTATCTCCTATCAATGTAAAGTTTTCATAAGAGTAATCAAGAAAGCAATTTACTGTGGTGGAAATGAATGAAGTGGTAGTTTCAATCCTCGACCTTTCTGTTAAATGTCATTTACATTTTGACCATTAGACTATTTTCCTCACCCTGGGAATCTTTAGTAATCTACTAAAAATGGTCTCAATCCTCAGAATCCCACAGGTGTTTCACAATCCATTTAAAATTATCAAACTAAGACAAAACAAAATTAATGAAAGGGGTTAATAAGTAGTTATGACATTAACTCTTTAAAAGCAGGCATCATGTTGTTGTTCCCCGAACAGCCCCGAGCAAGGCCAAGGCCATAACAGAGCGCCCCCTGCCGACCACAATAAAGCCTGGGTGACCGAAGCCACTCCATGGCGGGGAGCTGAGGAGGGTGCGGAAACTCCCGGGAAACCAAAGACCCACCCAGGGCCCCTCAGCAATTATGAAGAGAAAGTTGAGGGGCAAAGGAAAAATGTGATGCTTTGGCTTCCAATCTTGGTAGATTGGGAGGTCAATCCACGGAAGAGACGCAGTCACTTGAGATCTAGAAAATATATAAGTAAAAGGAACAGTCAGACTAAGCTATGGGTATGGCAGAGATCGCTCAGTTCTCACTCTTATACCAGCCCATCACCACATGACTAGAACCCAATCCTCTCAGCATCAGCTAGGAAAGTCCCTAGAAAGCCGCCTATGGCGGGGGGATAACTCCCCTATTTCAACCCCTTGCAGGGTTGGGCACCCGCCCTAGCAGGCATGTTTGTTGACATGACCTAGCTGCTGGGCGGGTATATTTACCGAAAAAGAACTTCATTCCATGCACAAACAAAAGCCAGAGTGTAATACAATTATATATATCCATTAAATAGAGCTTTCCAATGACACCTGAAACATCCTTGTACGACCACGAGTTATCTTGTACTGATTGCGTAACCGTAGGTGAAAATACCCTTGAATAAGGTTATTTTCACAGTATTTCCCTAGTCTCGCGAGGTACAGACGAGACAGTACGTGCCGGAGATGGCCCCACGGTGCTGCCGAACAGTTGAAGGCCAGCTATCGTCCTCCTAACGTCCTCTCTCGGAGCTCATGTGCTCAAAATGGTACCCGTCATATGATGGGCACCCCTGGGGTGGCCAATATTCTCTCGCCCGTCATATGACTGGCACTGTCGGTTAGGTGTTAACCTTTAACCAACGGTGTCCGTCATATGACGGGTTAGAGATAAATGGCCTATCCCGCGGTACCCGTCATACGACGGGCGGCATTCTGAGAGTATGTGCGTTGGGAGGACGATAGGCGGGGTCTGACTGCTTGGCACCACCACTGGGCCGGTTGTGGGACCACCGCCGCCTACCTCCACACCTCCGGCCTTGCGAGACGAGGAAAAATCTGAGGAAATTACCTTATTTTAGGGTTTTTCACCTCCGGTTGGGCTTGCTACAGGATAACCCGTGGTCGTACAAGGATGATTCAGGTGTCTTTGGAAAGCTCTATTATCGCCCTTTCACGGATACATAATTGTATTACGCTCTAGCTCTTTTATGCATGGAATGAAGCTCGTTTTCGGTAAATAAGCCCGCTTGGCAGGTACAGTAGTTGATATTACAAACGGCCCCGATTTGTGGGTGTTAAAAGCATTCCTATATCTAAATACCTGCATAATTTAGAAATAAGCC
The DNA here is from genome assembly GCA_032716605.1 of Paralithodes platypus. Lineage (NCBI taxonomy): Eukaryota > Metazoa > Arthropoda > Malacostraca > Decapoda > Lithodidae > Paralithodes > Paralithodes platypus. The sequence goes on from CM064483.1 coordinate 6,693,278, forward strand.
TTAAGGGTAGTATAAATAATTATTTTATATGGGTTTATTTGGAACACAGACTTCACCAAATTACAAAAATATTACCACATTTATAGGTACAATGCATTTGCTGAGGGTGACTATATGAATTTGTGCTTTGTTAATTGATAAAATAAATCTGCACTCTGGTCTTCTTTCAACAGTTGTCATGTACTGTCTTTAGTCCAGGCAGTTAGTCTTTACAGCTTTCAGAACATGCAATATGAAAGAATTGCAGATTATTTGATAGTGTTAATTTAATTTAACTCCCAACAACAAACTCTTCCCAATAAAATTATTGAAAGCATGTGATCCTACCGGGAATTGAACCTGGGGTTACCACTAACAGAACTTACCATCCAGCCATTACACCATCAAGTTATAAGTACAGCACATGACTACGATTGATATCCCTTTACTGGATATTCATCTAATCATTAATGTACACCACTGCACTATGAATAGCCTAATGCTTATGGAGACCCTTTACAATGCCAGTATTAAACAACTTCCTTCTTGTACAAAATACTGTAGTTGCCATGTCCTTAAATCTATTTGTAGTTATTGGCTTCTAATAAAATCTTCCTTTGTAATGGCATAACAAAAATTTGTTCAATATTGGTTTATAAAAAGGCACATTGTCAGTTGTCCTGCCTGCAGTGTATAATTTTGTTTGGAGAAAAGTGAACAATAAAATTGGTACACTAATAAATGACCTGTATATAACCCTAACAATACAAACTTATTTGCATAAATTACATCTGTAATATCTGGAAAATAGACAAGAAATTTATATTTAAATTTATCTGGCCGAGTACAGTAAGCTTGTAGTTTTAACACTTGCGCTGCGGGCAATCACTGGAAATAATACAATTTAGCAAAATACTCAAACTTCCCAATTTGATTTAATTAATTCCTTGAACATGACTATAGTGCATTGTTATTTGTGCGATTAATTTGCTTGGGAAACATCAACTTGCTCATGTAGTGATGTAAAGTCAGAAACCGCAGTTTCCGAGACACCTGGAGCGCGTTCAGTCTACCCAAACACGCAAACGGGATAGCTACTGAACGTGATCGCCTCTGATTCGACTAATCACGTTTGTGATTGTTTGCAATCAGACGGCGATCACGCTAACACTCCCTGGAGGTGACTAGCGAAGCTATCATAACAGTAGGCCTAAATCTCACCTCTACATTATATTATCATAATTAAGCTGAATTAGCCTCCCTCCATGTTATTTATGTGTCGCAATCTCTATTATAAGGTGGCACACCTATAAAAATCATAGTTATCGTGACCATTTTGCTATATATAACATAGAACAAGCAGCTTGGAGCGCAAGTCTCACAGCTACTTCGTCAGGCCTTCAGTGCGGTAAGCGTAGCCTAGTTGGTAACGACTTCGCTTTTAAATCCATAAGCCTACTCGCAAGGGTTCGAGGCTCGATGAGTTAATTTTTTTTGTTTTTTGCAGTTACTATTTAATTTGTATCGTTATATATTGGTAATGTTACTATGCCAATGATGTATTGTAATGGGTTATAACTTGCTGTACAGGTTTTTGAGCGTTTGTCTATATTATTGATTGATTATTATGTGTTTTATGCGGTTTGTATTTCATTGTTATACAGTAGTTATATATCGGTAATGTTACAGTTGTTACTGTGCCAATTGAATGATAGGCTATATTTTAACGGGTTATAGCCTAGCTTGATGTACAGGTTTGTCGGCGCTTGTCTATTATTGATCGATTACTCTATTTACATTTCTTAAAAACAATTTCTGAGGCATAATTGCATCGAAGTATGATAGGTCAGTTAAGCTATGTTTAGTAAGGTAGCCTATCCACGCTATAGTTAAATTTTCAAAGGTAATCTAATGGTTAAAAAATAATATTTATGAACCTTCCACAAATATAAGCTTGCAAATAGCCTATATACACATAGATCGTCAGGAAAAAAAGTATGCCTATACATAGGCTACATCGCCAGGAAGAGATAATATATATAGGCTACTATTTAATTCAGCCTGGCTACATCGCCAGGGAAAGAACAATATATATAAACTATAGAATTTAGCCTATTCATACTCCTACATTGCCAGGAAAAGAACATCTACTTTTTATTTCCCCAATAGACTAACGGAGAATTGTTTGAAAATTACACGGGGAATAAAGAGCTACCTTTGCCAGGTAAGAACCGTAATAACTTTGTCAACAATTCCTTATAAGATTATAAGATATAATAGCTTGATGGTAGCCTAGCCTACCGTGTCTTGAGCGTGAACAAGGCTGCCGACTGTAGCTGACAGTGTGACTACCTTAGCCAATAGTCTATATTGATGGATAATAATATCAATATTAAAATGTATTGATTTGACAAAACCATTTGACTTGGATTGAAATTAATAGACCGAAGAAGCACTGTAACAGGCCTAAAACCTTCGCAGACACCGCCAACAAGATTTGAATTTCGTGCTCATAGCCACTGACCAATCAGCGACGAGAATCAATGTTTGCCTATCAATGTCGTTCAGTCTGCACGATCATAAACAGGATTGCTCAAACAGAAACAGGATTGCCTGATAGGGTAGACTGAACGCGCTCCTGGATAGGGCCCGGACATTGGGAACTTATTGTTTCTGGACGACAGCCCACTTTAACTATCACAAGGCCGCACACGTACCAACACACGTTTCGAACCAATAGATGCTTCACTCAGTCTACGGAACGCCATGTACGCAGCCGGATCCCTTACCCTCTGCGCATGTGCGAAAATGTAAGCCCCCTTGGCCCGCCCCGCTGCCCAACCGCGTTTAAATATAGCCTTCAAACCATTTCTGCCAGTTCGCTCCGTAGCTCAGTCGGTAGAGCTCCCGCCCCTGACACTGATATACCAGTGTTAGATCCCACTTGGATCTAGTGTATTTTATATTTTTATTTTGTTATTTGTGTTATGTTATATTATATTAGAGTTAGGTTAATCTAATCAAATATAATATAATTGTACATTTTGGGCAGTGGGCGGGGCCAAGGGAGCCCTTGCATTTTCGCGCATGCGCAGAGGGTAAGGGATCCGGCTGTGTACATGGCCTCCCCAGTCTACCATGTGAAATTATTGTGCTACGACACGATTCATACTACAGAATCCGATGTACAAATGCCAATAATACCATTGTTTTTTATTCCCTCCTGTATCTACATTAAACACAGATAGCTATTAAAGAATTAAGAATGTAAAGAAACGCTACCAAACCGCAGTGAACGGACAGGCTTTCGTTGTGCGTGTGTGTGTGTGTGTCGGATTCATCAGACGTCATCCATAGTACTGTAGTTATTATCAAACACATACCGGTACTCTCATATAATTCATCCATTATATATCATACTATTAACCTTGTTGCACTGTGTAAACATTGCAATATATCAGATACTATAATACTAACATCGAAAAGGTATCAATAGCCATTGCTAAACGTAATATCACGATGCGATGCTTATATAGCCTTTACCCTTTAGTATTCTATACATTTTGTACTAAATTAATACCGAATCTTGTAAACCTATCAGCGTCCGAAGCTTAACTATCTGTGGTATTGTATAATACCCCCCATATATCACTACTGATAACTCATTACCGTTTCACACCTGAATTTCATAACCAAATAACATGTAATATTACATTGCATAGTTCGTTGAGTTGTATGTCATGAAGTAGACACTTCTGCTTTCAGTGTGTCACCTACTGTAGAGCATTGTCTATTACAACACACACGCTCTCTAATCGTAACTAGCAATTCACATCATAATTGCCATCGTTACTTTACACAACTGTTTATTACACACCAATTAAGTAACACCCCGTTCTTAACATTAATCATCAATTACAAACCTCAATGCACTTGAATAAACTAATGAAAGCATATGGTCCTCCCGGGATTCAAACTGGACACCACACCCAGAACATAAGTATCTAAACCATTACACCACCAACACAGTTAATGGTTGAATACATGATCACTATTAATATCCATTTTTGAATTTTGGATATCAATCTAATCATGTAATCGACCCAACTGCATTATGGAAAGGATAATGTTTTGGGGGCCAAGATCACTAAGGATTGGCCTTGCTATACAGTACATTAGTTCCTGAACCTTTAGAATTAAGTAACACTCCGTTCTTAACATTAATCATCAATTACAAACCCCAATGCACTTGAATAAACTAATGAAAGCATATGGTCCTATTTGAACTCGGGACACCACACCCAGAACATAAGCATCTAAACCATTACACCACCAACACAGTAATACTGTAATACTGAACATCCTCTTCGAAATTAATACAAGTATGCATAACGTGGTCACTGGGAACATGGAAATGAAGACAGACCTCTGGGAGGTGGGGAACGAGAGAGCGAACATAAACTACCAAATTTCGTACAATGAAACTTTTAGGGTTGGAACCCGAGCCATTCTCGTGGGGCAGCAATTTTTGAAGTATTTCTCTTCATTTTTAATTTCTTAAAACCTATGGTAATATTAGTGTCCGTATTTACTGTACAGTACATACGTAAGGGAATGTAATGGTGTTTTTTTGCATTTGTATATCCATAAATATATGAATGCGGATCATAGCATAGCAGCATTATAATTTTAAATGGCAGACTGAGTGAAGCATCCACTGGTCTCGCACGTGTGTTCATAGGTATGCGGCCTTGTGATAGTTAAAGTGGGCTGTCGTCCAGAAACTATGTGCTCCACATGTCCGGGCCCTATCAAAGTGTCTCAGAAATTGCGGTTTCTGACTGTACACCCTATGTGGTTATTTTTTTCTTTTATTAAAGCGTTCTTTCCACAGCGATTTTGATAAGTTCTTTTGCCTTTATATTGTGTTGTCCCTGTTTTGGTTTGTTTATTTTTTCAAGTTTTACATGACTATACGAGTGAAATTGTTTACCAAGCAAAGTGGTTGCACATTATTTACATATACAGTATACTATAGCCCCTTAACTTCTCACAACTAAAATGAAGGAAAGCAATCGAGCTGACTTTTCTATCATTTGGGAAGAGCCCACCAGGATATAGGTGTGGATATTTACAGCAAGTTTGCTCTAGGCCCTTGAGTTATTAGAAGTTAAGGGGTCAAGTTCGTTGGCGCTACCTATAGACTTGGGGTGTCAAACTAAAGCTGCGTCCATTATTGTCAGTCTATATTATTGTACTGTATATGTAAAAATATTATTATTGTATAATAGTTCAAATTCTATCTTTGGAAATGATAAAATGGCCAAAACAATGCTATTTCATGTTAATTTGCCTGTATTCCCTCTCATATTCATTCAAGTCTTCAAACAAAATTGCTCCGGTTTGACACCCAGCATATTCAAGGAAGTCCAGCACATTCTGAACAAATTTCCTAAATTATCCATTTAACATAATCCGTCCAGATATTTCTTCTGCCAATTTCCCAACAGCTGCATAATATGACCTATACTTCGTATTAGAGAGATAAAAGCGCATGAAACTTCTCATTATGGGAGAATTATAGCTACAGGAGAGATTGGTGTCAATTTGCAGCTTGGATAACATTATCACAAGCTACTTATCCCTTGCCTTTTTAGGGGGAAAGAATGCCCAAGGGTATGGCTTTACAAGTAACTTTAAGGCTAGACAAACTTGAGTAATGGGATAAATCATAAGTCTCTTTGAATGGAAGAAAAGGCATTGTGCACAGTGTGTAGTGGTTGAAGAGAAGAACTTAAAGGTGGTTCACCTGTGTCCAAATCATGCCATGAAAGATCTGTGAAAGTCAAGTGATCGGAAGAGATTATGATTGAAGACAACTTCTGGCATTTTTTTTTTCTGTGTATGGAGGAGACAAAAGGCAGGTTGCCTGTAGCGAGTGTCGCTCCCAAAGTTAAGAGTGACAGAGCAAAATTCAAGGGACGGAGTAAAAATGCCTGGCCACACAGTATCATATAAATGATATTGATTGGGTGTGAAAACTATGGGCCTGTAGGCTTTCTTCATATTTTTGTGTTGTTATGTTCAATAAACAATTTAAAACTTGCAAAATATACAAACCAAAACAGGGACGACACAATATAAAGACAAAAGAACTTATCAAAATCGCCGTGGAAATAACGCTTAAGCAAAATATAATTTTTAAATAAAAGAGCACAAAAACACTACATAGTGTGTACATCACAAGATGAACAAGTGAATCTGTTTATCTATGATTTGCAATAATTAATATTTTTCATGTGTATTCCTGAAACTGCAGCATCCCATTCATAGGTGCTTGAGGTACAATTGTGGTTATTAATCCTAAATTTAAAAACTACCCCAACCTGAAAAGATAGCCGTACTAATTAATTGCTACGTATTTGCATTTGATGGGTTAACGTTTATTCGTTCAAGGGTTTTAAAATTTATTAACATTTGTGACTTCAACTGTACCTTGGGTTTTATTTGTTAGTTTGGCTCTGCTAGAGATAAAACCCACCATGCCATTAGCTGCAGGGACACCCAAGTGCAAATTTGCAATAGTGCGCAGAATTTTGATGTGAGTATCCTGGGTTAGAGTCCACGGAGTGCTACATGTATTTTTTGATTTCATTAATTGAGTTTAGATGTGAAGTTGGTTGGTGTAAAAAATATAATAATATATTGTAGAACAAAAACTAACTTAAATGAAAAGTTAGACATACCGGTAACCGGTATGTATGTGAGTGATCTGTACGAGACAGTTGGCCATCTGTTGACTTGTGTTCATGGGGCAGCTTCCTTTGGCACTATTCCAGGATTCAGGCCCCTCACTACCTGTCAGAACCGACAACCTCCCCAAACATAACTTGTCTTATACTCAATGAGCATGCCCACACATAACATATGCCTGCAATTTTGTGTCCGATTTGTTTGACTGATGGCTAGATAATGTATGTCATTTATAATCCTTACTGCTTCTACCTGTTAGTCTTGGATGACGTCATTAAGCAAATGTAAGATTTTGAATTGGGTCAACAAGTAGCCACTTGTTACACAACTCAAAACACAAGATCTGTGTGTGCGGGTCACCCATTGCAAGCAGAAGAGGCTACGTGCCCTTGTTGATAAAGTTATCGGAGGTGGGCTATTACCTGTCAATGTCATGCCTACAAGGGGCAGATGTTTTTTTTGTTTTTTTTCTATAGATGACCCGCATACCAAGACTAAAAAGTCTCATCCATCAGCCTCATTTGACAGGCAAGAGTTACAGAGAGGCGACTAAGAGGCAGGTGGATGGGACTTAGCCTTGCAAGCAGCTGGTTTGCTGACAGGAAACCTTAAACTAAATCCCCAAGCTACTAGAACCTGTTAACCCAGTGTGAGAACTACCATATTGGTACTATTTCATACTCCTCCTCAACAACTGTCCAAGCCATGCTATCCTGTACTGTACAGTCAAAATCAACAGTTCACCAACAACCATGTTCAATATGTGTGTAAATTTAAGTTAATTTATATATTACCTTGACAGTTCCTTAACTGTGTTTTACAACCTGTGACTAGTACTATTTGTTTCATGTGGAAGTGCCATATTTGTCTAAAAAATATAAAGGTTTTTAGCAAACTGTTCATTAGTGAAATTATACATAAATAATTTTGATGTCCTACCGGTAAACCTGCACTAGTAATTAGGCTAATGTTACAAGCAGGAGTAACTTTGATTGGTAAATTGACAATGTGCACAATTAGACCACGAATATATTTAGAATCCTTACACCATGGGGAGTTAATTCATATAAGGTACCGTAAGATGAATTTGGGTCCATACATAATTATTTGTTAGTCTATGGTTGATCTACAGTTGAACAGCTACCAAGGGCACATAAAATGTCAAAAAATAAAAATGTCACATACCATTGGAATCGCCATGACGTGAGGAATCAAAATGCCCAGGCGATTTTGAAAAATTAGTTTTGATTATGGCAAACTGACAAGGCGCACAATCAGATAACATATTTGCGATCCTTACGCCATGGGGAGTCCATTGGTGTAAGGCAAATTGAATTTGGACCCTTAGTTTAGAGTACAGGAGCAATTCATATTTCAAAATCTGTATATTTAGAGCCTACTTCGGAAGTGGCTGAAAATGGAAAATCCACAATAAAGTTCCAATTAAAATTCTGATGATGCCAATGGATCCAGGGGGTTGTAATGTACTTGGTACAAAAATGTGGGTGTATTCCATCCATTCATTCCTAGTCCATGAGTGATTTACTGTTATAAAAAAATCTTTGAACAGCTGCGATGGGCACAAAAAACTGTCCAAAAATTTAAAACATTCATATACCATTGGAATTGCAACGACGTGAGGAATCTAAATACACCCCTAAAAAATATAAAATTCCAAAATGACCCAACGAGTGTAAAAAAAAAAAAAAAAAAAAAAGCCCAGGCGATTTTGAAAAAATAATTTTTATTATGGTAAACTGACAAGGTGTGCAATTAAACCACACCTATATTTGCAATTCATATGTCATGGGAAGTCCATTGATATAAGGTAAAATGAATTTCAACCCAAAGCTTAGAGTACAGGAGCATTTGAAATATGCAAAACGGCATATTTTCAGAAGTAGGTCAAACACGATTTTCCACAATAAAGGTCCGATTTCAATTCTGATGGTACCTATAGATCCAGGGGGTTGTAGTGTACTTGGTAATAACTGTTGGGCTTATTCCATACATTAATTCCTAGTCTATTGGTGATTTACTGTTTTCAAAAATATTTATTTCAACAACTGCCAAGGCCACAAAAAGTACCCAAATCTAGAAATGCCATATAACGATGTAATCACAACGACATGAAGAATCCAAATATATCCTTAAAAATCTAAAATTCCAAAATTACCTAAACAGTCGCAAAATATCGTCGACAAATTTGGAAACATAATTTTGATAATGGGAAATTGACGAAGTACACAAATAAACCATGGATATACATGTATTTAGAATCCACAAATAAACCATGGATATATTTAGGAGCCTTAAACCATGAGGAGTTCATTGATAATAGGTTAATTGAATTTGGCCTCATAACTTTAGACTCGCAAGCATTTGAAACATGAAAAAGTGGATACTTCAAGCTGCTTTCAGAGATGGTCAAAATGGGTTACAATTTTTCACAATAATGCCCCAATTTCAATTCTGATGCTACTAATGGATCCAGGGAGTTGTAGTGTACTTGGGAAAAAATAGTTAGGCTTATTCCATACATTATTTGCTAGTCCTAGGCTATGGACGATATTCATTAAATACAAAAATCTTTGAATAGCTGCCAAGGGCACAACAAAAATAAAAGCTAAAAATGCCATAAACTGTACCTTCAGAATTGCAATGTCGTGAAAACCCAAATGTACCCTAACAAGTAGAAAGTCCAAAAGTACCCGAAAAGTTGGAAAATATTGCTAACCCAGCGAAATTTCGAAAAATATTTTTTATTATGGCAAATTGACAATGTGCACAATATATTTAAGTTATCTGATGCTAGCTAATTTTGTTTTCTCTGTACTGTATTGACTTTCCAAATTTATAAATTTATTGTATTAGTGATTCTGACCCTACAGCAGCCGGCATGCAGGTTCATATATAGCTGTCATACCTTACTGTACATAAAAGTCTCTAATTGCACAATTTTTAAAGCAGCGTTGTAGACTACAGTTGGTCCTCCAGTAACGCGGCCAATGTGTTCTGGTTACTGCCTGTGTTAGCAAAATCTGCGTTACCGAACCCATATGTTTACATGTTATTAAAGGTACCTTGGCGTTCTGGGGATTTCCACAAAGTCCACTTTTTCTCCATTTATAAATTCAATTATAAAGGTTATTTTACATGTGCATTGGGTTGATTTGCCCATTGCAACTCTTACCTCTGAATCAATAAAGTATTGTATCCCCCCTGTCCCTTCCCCCCTGGATCCATCGCCGTCACTGCGATGAAGTTGATGGTCTGTTAGCTCTCGCCGCCAGCCATTCGTTGATAAGGCGAGGTCCCTCCCCAGCTTCAGCATCAGAGTCCTCGAAGCCACTGTAGTCGGCATCTGATACAACCGACAGTAAATCGTCTGGTGGCTGAGGGTTGGAGTCTGAGTCACTCGACGCCACTTGTTCCTGTTGCTGTGCTCGTTGGCGAAAGAAATCTGTTATTCATGTCTGCTGGCGTGCATTTATCCTGTCGTGAAACATGTCGAAGTACGGCTGGATGGAAGCAGTGAAGCTTGCTATTATCTGTGCTGAACGATCATGTTTGGGATCAAAGTTGTTCATGTGATGGCTGAGGCGTGGTGACAATTCCACAAATTCCCGTAGACCAGGAGTGTTCGGCTCTTCCTGGGGTTCGTCTTCTTCTCGATGTTCTTCCTCTGCCTGCTCATCCTCTTCCAAATCCTGCATTAGGTCCTCGGCATCAGGCTCCTGTGGTGGCTGAATCAAACCTTTAATATCTTCTGGCCCCACTTCACCCATCCCAGGCACACGTCTGGCAACCTCGACTGCTCTCTCCACCACTGCCTCAAGCCTGACTGGCTGATCAGGTAAATCCAGCTTGTGCCCAGGTAACCCCTCTATAACATTCCTCCAGGCATGGTGGATTGTAGCTCTTGTCACATCAGCCCACGCTTCCACCATCGTATCCACTGCGTTCTTAATATGAAACCTTTTCCAAAAGGCATGAACTGTCATAGCTGCTCCGTCGGCGGGTTCCTGTTGCTGTTGTTGTCGTTGTTGTGGAGGCGAGTTTGGTGCAGGCTCATTGAGTGGTGGGGGAGAGTCAGGGGCAGACAGTTCTTCGAGTGGTGGGAGAGAGTCGGGGACTGATTCATCGTCCGATATCTGTAGCAGTTCTTCCTGGGTGTCAGTGGCAGTGTCGAGCATCAGGAAAGTCTTAGTGGCATACGCACCCTTAAAGCACGCTATCACCTCCTGGTCCAGGGGCTGTAGAAGAGACGTAGTATTCGGGGGCATGAACATCACTTTTACGTTACGGTGCCGATCAACCAACAATCTGGAATGTCCTGGTGCGTTGTCAAGCAATAACAGTGCTTTAAAAGCAATGTTTTGGCAGGCACAAAATGCAATAACAGTGCTTTAAAAGCAATGTTTTGGCAGGCACAAAATGTTTCCAAGTCCTTCACAAAATGATTATCGAACCATTCGAGGCTCAACGCTGACAACATCCAGGCCTTCTTGTTGCTCATCCAATGAACATTCAACTTATCCATGTCCATATTGCGATAAGGCCTTGGCCGCTTTGCCTTATGGATGATTAGAGGCTTCATCTTGCAGGTGCCGGAAGCATTGCAGGTCAACAAGATGGTTACACGTTCTTTGGCCATTTTGTAGGCCCTTGCTGCCTTCTTCTTGCGAGAAATGTAAGACCTTTTAGGCATTTTCTTCCAGTTGACTCCAGACTCATCGCAGTTGAAAATCTGATCCAAGTTGTAACTATCGGCCACAATAACCTCACGTAAGAAAGCAGGGAATTCGTTGGCTGCAGCATGGTCGGCGCTTGCTGTCTCTCCTGTTATACGAACACTTTTCATTTTGTTTAGTTTATTGAAGGACACCAACCACCCAGCAGATGCCTTAAAGGGTTTGGGGTTCTGCACATTGTTCATTCGAGCCACTTCTGCATAATATTTCTTATCTTTTTCTCTGATCATCCGTCCGTCTGTCGGCACATGATTCTTAATTTGCCTCGCTAAATAACGCACCATTATCTTCTCTGTCTTCTTTAGGATGACATTTCCAACTTTAATAGACGCCCGAGTACCCTCTGCATAATGTTGGCAATCTTCTCCCTGTCCTTCCAAATGGTGCGAATTGTACTCTCGTTAACATCGTGTCATCTTGCCAACTCAGCTTGTCTCTGCTCCTTCTCTAACTCCTTCACGATGTCATATTTCTGTGCGTACGTAAAGATACGGCGCTTCTTGGGCGGCATGGCGGCAAGGTTAGGTCACAGAAAAAGGCACTTTGAGAACCACGGTCTGTGTTACAACACACACGCCGGGGGGGGGGGCGTGTTCACGTTAGGCGAACAATGGTGGAAATGGACAAGGACGCTGGGGAGGGAATGCCATACCCGGACGAGCCGCAAGTGACGTCACTGGACCAGGGAGGGAGACGAAACAGCCTCGCCCGGCCCAGGAGAGAGAAAACTGCCCAGCTGGACCCCGCGCCAGTGCAAGTATTGACCGTGCTAGCAAAATGTTGGATATTTGGGGTGTACCGCGTGCCACCAAATCCGCATTTCCAGAACACGCGTTACCGGAGGACCAACTGTATTTAATTATGTGGAGTTTTGATTAAAAGTATTGGTAGCAGATAGGTGAGCAGTGGATATTCCTTATATCAAGCAGTAACCTATTGAATGTACTAAAATTAATACAAAAAAAAAACACATTACCTACAAAAGCTGCATCGTATACCCAAATAATCTCTTAATGCCTTAGATAGAAAATACTGTATTAACAATGGAATGTAATCTACTCAACATTTTACGGTACTATACTGCACTAGTAGTTTAGTACCCCAGTATTAGGTGATCCCTATGTTTCTTTCTCTATTCTGTCAAGCTTGTTCTTAATTTCATAGAGGCGAGCAAGTTCTTTATTAACCGCTCTTAACTTGAGCTGAGTAGTGGCACACTCTGTTACTAAACACACAGCCGCTTTAAAGTCTGTCTGGGCTTGTCTCAGTGTTAGTGGTGGGAGGGCCGAGAACCAACGAATGGGATCGGAGTTCACAATTGTTGCTTTGGTCTTTCGTCCATTCTCAGAAGGATTTAGTTCTTTCTCTTCCATCTCACTTTGATCGATGTCCTCAACTCCCTGCTCCCCCTTGGCCCGAGACTTCCTTTTTCTGAGCCCTTGATGAGTAGTCCCAGTATCACTATAGTCCTGGTGTGTGGGGTCCTGCTCCTCTGCGACACTACCTTCCTCTTTGTCGTTAACCTGCGTGATGGGGTTACCGAACTTGGCATCAACCCTGTGGTACAATATGTCTCCTTGATAGTGCTCCAAACTGACAGGTGTGCTGACCACCTCTGCCAGCCGAGCCACTTCACTGTCCTCGGAAGGCAGCTGGAGGGCACTGACTGCATGGGTGCCCAGGGAGTAGCGAGTCTTGCCCAGCAGGAAGTATCCACTCCGCATGCTCTCCTCCAGGGTCATGTTGGCCTTTAAAACAAAATATTTAATATAGTTACTGAGTACTGTACATTGGGTACAGTATAACCAAATACTGGTTTTTAAATTCTCAATCACTATGAGTTGAAAAGCAGTTACCGGTACATTATTTGCACAGGTATGCCTTGGTCATCGACTCATTAGCTCCTTATGCTGCATGCTCTCTGTCACGTTCCCTAACTCTGAGCTCATTCCTCAGAGCCTTGTCCCAGGTCGTCTTCCTTGGTCTACTGTCAAGTGGCAGGGATTTTCCGCACTTTGTCTAAGAAAGAGATAAATGTCTGGACTAAATATAATTATTCAGGCTTATACTGTTTATACTGTATACCAAAAGCTTCTTCACTCCTCAGCGAGGTGGCCATTAACAGAAAAAAAAATGGAGAAACAATTTTCCACTAATTTTTTTCTTCATATACTCGCATTCTTGCCGTTTGGAATAGCAATGACCCAGCACAAGCTAGAAACTTCACATTCCTCTCACTTCACCATTTCTAACAGCCGTATAATTTAATATCACTTATTGTCCTAAGACATCATGTCCAGCAATTTCAACCTTCTACAGTATGCTGTCTGGCATTCAGGTCCCATGCCTCACATCCATACAGTAGTGTTGGTCCTCTTCTATTCCTTATAACATTCACATATTTCCCTAGGTCAACAGACTTTATTTCACCACACATTCTTCAAGGCCCCCAATACTATGCTCCCTATGGTCTACTTCACACCCATCAATGGACCGACGGCCTCCTCCCCCGCTGCCCTCTCACAAATGGATCATACCACACCCTACCTCCCCCTCCTGGTACTACCTGGATGCCGCAGGATTCCCATAAAGGGCATCTTGTTGCAACAACAACAACAATGCCCTCTTTTACAAGTGTATTTATAATTTATCCTCATCTCTATTTCTACTGCATCTAATAACCTTATTCTACTATATTCACCTCCAGCTTTCTCCTATTGCATACCATTAAAACTCCAACACCAATCTCTGCAGACATATGCAAATGTAATAGATTGTGCCATAATAGCATGAGTGTTAATTAGTTCCATGGACAAGATATCAGTTAATGGCTGAACCCTAATGATAAAAATATGCAGTATAGCTCTCAGGAATTTCTCATTTGTGAGATTAAAAAGACAATCTACCGTAGATGGATGAAGGAATAAGCAAGCTAATACATCTACTGGAATGGAAGCATGAGCTTTGGTTCAAATGGTTGAAGTATCTTGTGGTGGTACGACGATGTGTAGAGCATGGACGAAGACAGAATGCAAAGAGGTATGGAAGAACATGGTAAAGTACTGGTATATAAAATTAAAACTTCCACATAATGGTACTGGAAAAAACATTGTGGTATGTGTAAAAGGAGTATGTCTTAACAAACAGGCATGAAGGAATTTCTGCTATGACCATTCTTTAGTGGGGATTCTCCCAATAAGGGAGGGTTGGATAATTATAATTAATATGACATGTAGAGATTGAACTATGGGAAGAGGATTGGGTATACAGTAGTAGGAAAGAATGGTAGAGATAGGGAGTTGAATCAGTTGCTGTTCGCTGATGTCACAGCGTTGGTGGCGTTTTAAATATCTAATATCTAGGAGGAACAATAAGCAGGAGTGGAGGTAAAACAGAGAGTGTGTGTGAAGGAAGGAAGGTTTTCAGAGCAATGGGAAGTACTGTATGTGGAAGACGAGAAATCTCGGAATGAAAGTAAAAAGTGCAATGTATCAAGGAATTGTTGTGCCAACAGTGATGTACAGGGCTGAGACACAGGCTCTGAAGGAAAAGGAGAGAAGAAAGCTGGATGTGATGGAGATGAGCTGCTTGAGGAGTATGTGTGGAGTTACTCATAGACACAGATTGAGGAATGAAGAGATACGTAGGAGAGTGGGGCAGCAGAAACATTTGTCAGCCAGAGTGGACAGAAGGGTGCTGAGCTGGTATGGTCATGTTGAACGAATGGAAGATGAAAGGCTTACAAAGAGAATATGCGAGTCAGATAGAAGGGCAGGAAGACCCCCATTGAGATGGAGAGACTGTGTAAAACAAGCTTTGGATGATAGAGGAATGACTATAGATTAGGCAAGAGAAGTGGTAATAAACAGGAATGAATGGAGAATTCTTGTGAATAGATAAGTGAACATGTGGTCATTTGGGGGAAGGGGTCGGGCGCAAATTGGACTAGAAAATAGTCCATCAGGCGTCTGGCCCGGGGAGACTATTTATATGAAGGGTGCACCTGGAAGTGTGGTGGGCGGGCTTGTAGCTTCGGCTCCGCTGCATGTCTGCCTGACGAGATCGGAACCTCTCCGGGTGGTCGGGGGCCGGGGGAATGCTAGAGGGACCTAGGGACCTTGGTGACCCTGATCTCTGGGTCTTCTCCTGGATGAGCTAGAGATGTGTGTGTATTTGTATTTGGGTTTTGTGTGTTCATTGTTTTCTGTTATCCCTATTCTCGCTGTCTTGGGTCCGCCCCCCCAAAAAAAGGAAAAAAAAAAAAGGAGAAGTGGGGATTGGGCCTGAGTAAATAGATAGATAGATAGAATAGATAGAGATTTACATTTTGGAGTATGATTATTTTTTATTGTGAATGTGAGAATATACTGTTGGTTGAAAATCCAAATTGCCTAATGTACAGTAGTCTTGGTATTGTACTGTTTTGTTGTAGCACTGCTGAGGCTGGTGTGGTTTGCAGATACTGTAGGTGCAGGTGCTGCAGTTGGACTTAGTTGGGTCTTGCTGCGGCACGGTTAGCAATGCCAACATCAGCCAAAGAGATGACATGATGGGGCGGTATTGTGACGAGAGTCTGCTGTATTATATTCCAACTGTGGATAGGCAACCATGTGTGAGCCGTTACAATATATGTAATGGAAAATTATGTTAAACCATTGTACAGTATATATGTATGTATGTACTATGTTGAGAGAGGAGAGACGCACACTAAGGCATACAGTACTGTACCTTGATAAGTTGATCCATCAAGTCAAGCTGCTGGATACACAGCTGATCCAGACTGTCACAGAGAACCTCCATGGTCAGCTGAACACTCCCGGCCATCCTGCTCTGTTGGGGGCTCACCTTCACTCCTGGGACATCTAGCACTTCTGGAACAAACAAACACCCATCAAGTACAGTACAGTGGAATACTTAAACACCTTATTATGATTATAGTGAACACCTATAATAAGATGATATGGGGCTTTCAGGAATACTTGAACACCTTTTTACCATTATAGTGAAAACCTATAATAATATGATTGGGGGCTCTAAGGAATACTTGAACACCTTATTACCATTACAGTATATTGAACACCTATAATATGGTATGGGGCTTTCAGGAATACTTGAACACATTATTATTACAGTGAACACCTGTAATAAGATGATTGGGGGCTCTAAGGAATACTTGAACACCTTATTACCATTACAGTATATTGAACACCTATAATATGGTATGGGGCTTTCAGGAATACTTGAACACATTATTATTACAGTGAACACCTGTAATAAGATGATTGGGGGCTCTAAGGAATACTTGAACACCTTATTACCATTACAGTATATTGAACACCTATAATATGGTATGGGGCTTTCAGGAATACTTGAACACCTTATTATCATTACAGTGAACACCTATAATAAGATGATTGGGGGCTCTATATTGGGTTTTCAAAAGGATTCATCAGTACCTGTATAATAGAAATGTTACATCAAATATTGTACTGAATTTTCTGACCAAGACTGTACACACTAATGTAGGAATAGGTTTTTACACCATACCCGAAAGAGGAGTATTGGAGCTCCGATCTTACTCTCAACCATTTTAACAATTATACCGACACACCTAAACTTCGTTAGATGCTGAAATAGCCTCCCGCAAATATACTCCCTGGCCGGGAATCGAACTCGGGACCCTTGGGTTATGAGGCAGGCACTCTACCAGTTAGACCAATAGAGATATCTCACTTGGCCTGGTCGGCTCAAGTTATTTCCGCATCTGGTTCTGTTTAGGCTAACCTATTTTTACTGACTTTACACTAACACACAAATTATGCCCCATTCTGACACCTACAACACCCACATACAGTACACTCTTAACACACAAATTATGGCCCTTTCTGACACCTCCAACACCCACATACATGTGACATAGACCATAGGTTAGGAGAGGCAGCTAAACTACAGTATTGGGGACCTCGAGGAATTTGATCTAGATCTCTGTCCACACCAAAGATGGGAGGACCAGTAGTACTGTATGGTTGGGAGGCATGTACAGTACAGTACTGTATGTGAGTGAGAGAGAGAAGGTGAGTAAATGTCTAATTTATTGTTATTCTTATTTTTTATCTTTTGTCTATTTGTTTATCTTTTATTTTATTTCATTGGTTTTTATACTTCTATAGGCCACCTTGCTCAGACATAACTAACATAGGTAAAGTATCAAATATATATACTGTATATATATATATCTCCAGACCACACCAGATGGCTGGAGTAAAGTAGGAAAGAAGAGTAATTGGACAGAGAAAGAACAAACTGAGAAGTTATATATATATATGACTGGCGACTGTACACTTGTGGTTTTGAGTCACATGGTAATATATAGGCTAAATATAATCAGCCATACCTCTATGATGCAACTTAACTTTCTTTTATTGTTAATTTCTGCTTCTAACCCTTCCCCCTTGCTTCATTTTCTTTACTGCTTCCATCCCTCCTCCTCCTTTTGCTTCCCCTTCACTCTGCTTTCAACCCACCCTTCCTCTCCTTCTTATCATCTTACATCCTTCTACATCTTTCCTTCCTCTTCATTTCTGCTTTCATCCCCCTTCTATCTGCTTCCATTCTTGTCCCCTTCATACCTTTTATTTCTGCTTATATTCCCCTTCTTACCTCTTTTATTTCTGCTTACATCTCCCTTCTTCCCTCTTTTATTTCTGCTTACATCTTCCTCCTTCCATCTTTTATTTCTGCTTACATGCTCTTCTTACCTCATTTATTTCTGCTTACATTCCCCTTCATACCTATTTCTGCTTATATCTCCCTTCTTACCTCTTTTATTTCTGCTTACATCCCCTTTTTCCCTCTTTTAATTATGCTTACATCCCCTTCTTGAGTCTTTTAATTTTGCTTAAATTCATCTTACATTCTTCTCCCTTTTTTATTTCTCCTTGCATCCTCCTTCTATTTCTGTTTGCATCCCCTTTCATCCCTCTTTTACTTTTACATACATCCCCCTTCCCCCCTTTCACTCCACTTAGTACTCAGCCCCTGTATCATACTGTATACATTATTCAAAAGCACCTAGATGAAGCAACTTTACATTTGTTTAACATTCATATACTGTACTACAGCTTCAAGATCCTATAGTATGAAAAACAATACTGTAATCTGACTGCAGATGATAGAGAATACAGTACTGTATTATCAAATGTTTCACCATATGCAGATTACTGTATATTCTACACTATAAAATACTGATTATCAGTATTTGTTCACTGTAGTATCAACCTATCTTGAAAGAGATAACAAGTCCCTGTACAGTACCTCACCACTGTGGATCTTTCCAGCTTGGCCATTATTTTTATTTTTATTTTTTCCTATGTGAGTGTGTACAGTGTGGTGAGAAAGCAAACATTTTATATCCTAAAAGATACAGTTCCACTCTGACAGGTAGAAACATTTTGAGAGATTAAAAGACCATGAACTGTATAAAAGTTTGGGCTGAAATCTGAGGAGCAAAATTATCATGGAACATATCAAAGATAAGCCAGGTAAGTTCCACATCATAAATTAGTCCTTTTCATATTTCCTAACTATGAGGAATGATAAAAGAAAATGGTACTGAAGGAACAAGACAAACAAGCTTCAGAAAACTTATCAATCATCACAGCAGCAGTCCGACACACTTATTAACAGGTTTAAGGATCCTCACAGAAGTGGTTACATAGTTCAATGGCTTCCATAAGCAGGCCATATTTGGTTCACTGCAGAATTAATAATCTATTTTTTTAGTAAGCAGTTTTTGTCCTCTCTAGAATTTGGGGGCAAGTTTTTGCCCTACCCTCCTCCACAGTTATAGCCTCTTCATCTTAACTAGGACATGAATTTAATTCCTTAGCAGCTATTTTCTTGCAGAATGAGGAACTGCTACTTGAACAGTCAAAATCAATTATTTACCAACAACTGACATTGCCGCTGAGATGATAAAAGCCTCAGGGGAGACTGGTGTAAACTTAGTTACTGAGTTGATAAACACCATTATTAAGGATGAGAAAATCCCAGAGGATTGGCTCAAAAGTGTGATAGTGAATATATACAAAGGAAAAGGGGATGTGCTAGATAGAGGAAATTATAGGGGCCTGAAAATGCTTGACCAAATCATGAAGGTCTGTGAGAGAGTCCTTGAGGGTTTGATCAGGCAAAGCATCTCTATTGATGATATGCAGTTTGGTTTTATGCCAGGACGGGGTACAACCGATGCTATCTTCATAGTCAGGCAGATACAGGAAAGATACTTACTAAAAGGCAAGGATCTTTACTTTGTGTTTGTAGACCTGGAGAAGGCCTTTGATAGGGTGCCTAGAGATGTTGTGCAGTGGGCTATGAGGAAACTTGGTGTGGAAGAGTGGCTGGTGCGTGTGATAATGAAGATGTATGAGGATTCGCGAAGTGCGGTGAGGGTGAAGGGTGTCCTGAGTGATGAGTTCGCAGTCCGTGTTGGAGTCCATCAGGGTTCAGTGTTAAGCCCCCTCCTCTTTATTATGGTCTTGGAGGCACTGTCTAGAGTTTTTAGAGGCGGACTCCCGTTGGAACTGTTTTATGCAGACGATTTAGTCCTAATAGCTGACAGTGTGCAAGATGCTGAGGCCAAATTCAGAGAGTGGAGAGAGGGCATGGCGAGCAAGGGTTTAAGAGTCAATATTAACAAAACCAAGGTTATGCATTGTAGATTGAGGCGAGGCAATGTGGAAAAGAGCGGTGCATACCCATGTGCAGTGTGTGGAAAGGGAGTGGGCACTAACTCAATTCAATGTACTGTAGCATCTGTCGATGTTGGGTACACCATGGGAGTAAGAACTGTACTGTAGTAGAATAAAGGGACCCCTGCCAAAGGATAAGTCAGAAATAGAGAAATTTGAGTGCGTAGTGTGCAAAGGCGAGCTTGTGTTAGGTGATGATCCTGTGGCTGTGAATTTTGGAAATGAGTCTTTGGAGCTGGTGAACAAGTTTTGTTACCTAGGAGATACCATCTCTGCCGGTGGCGGGGCCGAGGCTGCCACTGTTGCTAGAATTAGGTGGCTGGGGGAAGTTCAGAGAACTGATGCCAATCCTGACCATGAAAAGAATGCCTCTCCCCCTGAAGGGAAAGGTGTATGCCTCATGTGTTAGAAGTGCAATGACGTATGCCTCAGAAACATGGGCCGTTAAAGTAGAGGATGTCAACAGAATGGAGCGTAATGAGATGAGAATGGTGAGATGGATGTGTGGGGCCAGGCTACAGGATAGAATAACAAATGTTGAGCTGAGGAGACGTTTAGGTATAAAGAGTATTAGTGAGGTGATGCGTGCAAGTAGACTGGGATGGTATGGACATGTGGAGAGAATGGATGAACAAAATTGGGTGAAAAAATGCAAGTCTGTGATTGTACAAAGGAGTACAAAGGAAATCAAGCAACAACAGATATAGTAACCCTTCTAGGTTGCTTGTCCTCCAAAACACTGAGGATCAAGTGTCCAAACAGTGGTTTAGAGTGGATAAGGGAACATTGGAAAGGGAATTACTGCCCTGGAACTAATGTCCGTGGCAGGATTAGGAAGTTAGTAGGGGACAGATGGGTTAGTAACTGAGGGGGGGATAAAATAAAGTTATTCATTTATGTGATGGGAGTTGTGACGGAGGAGGAGAACGGGGTGGAGGTGTCACAGGGAGAGACAGGAGACAAAGAGGCAGACCCAGTAGTGCTAACGGGGGAGTAGGGTACGGACTGAAGGAGCGGGATGGTGTAATTGCTGAAGGAATGGTAGATGGATTAAGGATTATGTTTAGTAATGTGGATGTGTTTACCCAGGACAAGAAAAGAGAACTGATATGTAGGTTGCAGGATGAAGAGGAAAAACCTGATGTCATAGCCCTACAGGAAGTAAGACCAAAAAATGCTAGAATTGAAAGGGAACTGGTGGAATATAGTTTGGAGGGTTTTGAGTTATATGAGAGAAATGCTATTAGAGCAGAGGTTGGAAGAGGACTGTTTATTTATGTAAGAAACGAGCTCAAGGTTAATGAGGTGGATATGAGACAGCAGTATTGTGAGTATTTGTGTATTGAAGTAAAATGTGTAAGAGGATCAATTCTAATTGCCTCTATATATAGAAGCCCAAATAATAGCAGGGGAGAGGATGATAACCTACTGAAAGCAATGGAGGAGATAGATAATAGAGAGAACAAATATAAAATTTTGATTGGAGATTTCAATTTGCCAAGGATCAACTGGGCAAATTGTACTACTCCAGCGGGACAGGGTAGCCTGGAAAATAAGTTTATAGAGAAAGTGAGAGATTGTTTTTTAACGCAACATATTGTAGAGATGACCAAGATAGAGAGATGGGACGCAGGGGAGTGTACTTGATTTGATTTTTAGCAATGAAGAGGATATAGTGGAACATGTTAATGTGGATAGCCCTATAGGCCGTAGTGACCATGCCTGTATAAGCTTTAGTTGTAACATTAAATCAGAGAGGGATAATAGAAGCAATAGAAAAATATACATGTATGATAGAGCAGATTATGAGCTGCTGAGACGGTGTTTGGACATTGACTGGGGGGAATACTTGAACGATGAAGACGCTGAAGGAATGTGGAGGAAAATTAGAGTCAAACTGGAGAATGCTGTATCCAAAAGTGTACCAGTAAGGGAATATAAGGATAAAACAAAATTGAGGAAAAGAACTAACCCAGAATTGCCAATGAAAAGAAAGCTTTGGATATTGATTAGAAGAAAGAAACGATTGTGGGAAAGATTAAAATTGTTAAAAAAGATCAGGGGGTCTAGTATAGAGGCTAAGGAAGTGGATCTGGAACGCAGACAAATAAACAATAAAATAAGGTGGGAAACAAGGAGGGGGGTGAAGGAGAGGGAGAGAGAGATAGCTAGAAATGTGAAGGATAATCCAAAAATATTCTGGAAGTACATTCAGGAAAAGTTAACAAGAAGAGTAGGGATCCCAGAGCTGGTGGGGGGGTTGAATGATGGGAGTAGAGCGGAGACTGATAAGGAGAAAGCAGAGGTGCTGGGGAAATACTTTGGGGGGGTACTAACAGTGGAGTCGGAGGATGCAGTGCCTACTATTCCCATCAAACAGGCACCGGCACTGGAACTAATAGAGTTTTCCCATGCTAGAATAAGAAGGGCTATAGAAAAAATGAACAGAAGTAAGTCACCGGGACCGGATGGGATACACCCAAGAATCATAAAGGAAGGAGGGGAGATGTTAGTAGAGCCATTGAAAATTTTATTTGAGGTATCGTTTAATACAGGACAAATCCCGATGGACTGGAGAGAGGCGAACATAACAGCTATATTTAAGAAGGGAAAGAGAAATGACCCACGGAATTATAGACCAGTCAGTTTGACAAGTGTTGTATGTAAACTAATGGAAACGGTAATTAGAGAAGGAATAATGGATCATATGAAGTCACCTGGCCGCATGCGGATTAGACAGACTAATGAGGAAGTAAGAAGGAGGTGTGGTGTGGAGGTAGATGTGCTGGAAAGTGTGAAAAGGAACAACTTGAGATGGTTCGGCCATATGGAACGTATGGAAAGCGAGAGAATGACTAAGAGGGTGTACGAGAGCGAGGTGGAGGGACAGAGGGGGAGAGGTAGACCGAATATGAGGTGGAAGGATGGAGTGAGGAACTACATGAACGAAGGCGGTGCTGGTTGGGGGGAGGGGCGTCGACTGACTGGGGACAGAGGTGCATGGGGGCGGTTCGTTCGTGGCCACCCCTTCGGGGATCACGGCATCAGGCAATAGATAGATAGATAGATGAAGTCAAACCAACTTTTCAGTGGGAGACAGTTCGGATTCTTGCCGGGGAGGTCGACGGTACTACAGCTAATTAAGGTGGTAGATGATTGGATGCAAATTCTAGAAGATGGTGATGTAATAGACGTGGTATATTGCGATTTTATGAAGGCCTTCGATATGGTCCCACATAAAAGGTTAATAGAGAAAGTTAGAAGCTATAATATAGGGGAGAAATGTGTGAAATGGATAGAAGCCTTCCTGAAAGATCGGAGACAGAGGGTACTGGTGAATGGAATAGGCTCGGGGTGGAGGGAAATTACAAGTGGGGTACCTCAGGGATCTGTGTTGGGACCACTGCTGTTCGTTATATTTATCAACGACTTGCCTGAAGTTATAACTAATGGAAGTGAGGTATACCTGTATGCGGATGACACTAAGCTGTATAGAAGAGTGAGGAGTAAGGAAGATATGGGTTTGCTTCAAGGAGATGTGGAGGGCATGAAGGGATGGTCTGAACATTGGTTAATGCCTTTTCATCCAAAAAATGCAAGTACATGCGGATTGGGACCAGCAAGATAGACAAGGTAGGATACAGGATGTATGAAGCGATGGAGGAAGTGAATGCAGAAAAGGATATAGGAGTAGTGATAGACAATAAGTTAAATTTCTCAGAACATTTAGCGGAAAAGATAAACAAAGCCAATAGAATTGTAGGGCTGATAAGGACATTTGTGTCACTTGACGAAGAAATCTTCAGGAATCTATATACAGCGCTGGTTAGGCCGCACCTGGAATATGCGAACCAGGTGTGGGCTCCATATATGGTAAAGGATATAGAAGCAGTGGAGAAAGTGCAGAGGAGAGCTAGCAAGCTGGTACCAATGTTGAAGAACGCGGGCTATGAGCAGAGGTTGAGGACACTGGAGCTTCCGACACTGACATATAGGAGAAAGAGAGGGGATATGATAGGGACTTTTAAGATAGTGTCAGGAAAGTATGATGAGGATGTGTGTGAAGGTATCTTCTTGATGCGGGAGGGAACAAGAACGAGAGGACACTCTAAGAAAATTTACAAAGAAAGAAATAGGCTTGAGAAGGCGAAGAACTCATTTTGTGATAGAGTGGTAAATGAGTGGAACGCACTGCCCCAGTATGTAGTCGATTCCGAATCAATAAGGGAGTTTGAAAGTAATCTTGATAAAGCATGGGGAAGACAAGATTTGAAGTTTGATTATAAAAAAAAAATACAGAATAGCCTAGTAAAAATATTGCGTCTGCTACCGCCGCCGCCAACAACGTGAACGACCGCAGCAGTGCAAGTACTGGTACTGAGCTGGATACACAGGCATAGTTTGCCTTTTTCCAGAGGATCTACTGTAAGAAACTGTAAGAAAATTTACAAACGCAGTCAGTCGCGGGTTTGATGCGAGATATTTGTCTAGGCGGAGTTTAAATGAATCAACGGTGATGCAGTCTATAACGTTTCGGGGAAGCCCATTCCACAAGTTGACAACTCGATTGAAGAAGAAATTCTTAGATTTGTGTGAGTTAAAAGATTTACCAATAATTTTGCAACCGTTTCCCCGCGTGTAATTAGATTGGTCGATAGTGAAGTACTTACTACAGTCCATATTGTCGATGCCTTTGATGATTTTGAACACTTGAATTAAGTCACCTCTTAATCTGCACTGGGTTAAAGGAAATAGATTTAATTCTCAAAGACGCTCTTCGTATGGTTTGTTCTTTAGGCTAGGTATCATTTTGGTAACTCTACGTTGAACTCGTTCTACCTTGTTTATATCTTTTTGGTAATAAGGGCACCAGGATTGAATGCAGTATTCTAGAAGAGGGAGGACTAAGGAATTGTAAAGGGTTAGGATAACTTCTTTGGATTTATGCTCAAATGACCTGCCTATAAAGCCAATTATTTTGTTTGCCCTCTTAACAACTTCTGAACATTGTTGACTCGGTTTTAGGTTACTCGATATTGTTATTCCCAGATCGGTTTCTCTGTTTACATTCTTAAGCTGAGTGCCATTTATCGAATAGTTTGCTTTCTCATTTAGGTATCTGATATGTAGTATATACTTTACATTTATCCGCATTGAAACTCATTTGCCAAATTTGGGCCCAACATGACAATTTATCTAGATTGTGTTGCATATCGTCAACTTGTTCTTTTGAGAGTACGCTATTTGCAATTTTTGAGATTGTACAGGTGAGACCCTCATCTATGTCGTTGATGTAAATTAGAAAGAGAATTGGACCTAGTACCGATCCCTGGGGTACCCCGCTACTTACATTGGTCCATTTAGATGCCTTACCGTTTATGACTACTCTTTGCTTTCTGTCGCTGAGCCAATTCTCTATCCATTTCAACACACCGTCTTGTATTCCATGCGCTTTTAGTTTTAGCAGTAAACGTTTGTGGGGAACTTTGTCAAAGGCCTTTTGAAAATCAAGGTATATAATCTACAGCTTACTCTCATCGTAGAGGTTGAGGATATCGTGGAAGAAGTCTAAGAGGTTTGTTAAACAGGAACGTTTTTTTACGAAAGCCGTGTTGAGTATCTTTAAGTATGTTATTTTCCTCTAAGTGATTTACGAGTCTGTCTCGTATGACCGTTTCTAGCATTTTACATACATCTGAGGTTAAGCTAATTGGACGATAGTTACTGGGTAGGGATTTGCTGCCTTTTTTTAATATCGGTGTTACGTTGGCTAGCTTCCACTGATCAGGCATAGTTCCAGACTGCAAGGATTTATTGAATAGTAATGTCAGTGGTTTGGAGAGCTCATCCTTAGCTTCCTTTAGAACTCTAGGCGAGATTGTATCAGGTCCAGGCATTTTATTTACCTTGAGTTTATCTAAACAATTCAATACTTCTCTCTCTGTAACGGTGATATTGCTTAGAACATCTGAATTATCAATCTGAATCGGCGATGGTGTAGGGATATAACTGAGGTCTTCTGTTGTAAAAACTGATGCAAAGAAGGTTGAGGCATTACTCATTTGTACTTCGTCTTTGGTGTATTCTCCATTTTCATCCATGGCGAGATGGATGTGTGGGGCCAGGCTACAGGATAGAAAAACAAATGTTGAGCTGAGGAGACGTTTAGGTATAAAGAGTATTAGCGAGGTGATACGTACAAGTAGACTGGGATGGTATGGACATGTGGAGAGAATGGATGAACAAAATTGGGTGAAAAAATGCAGGTCTGTGATTGTGGAGGGAGCTGCACCAAGGGGTGGACCGAGGAAGACCTAGGATCGGACTATACGCGCCGATCTCAAATCCAAGAACTTGACAAGTGAAGCAGCCCTTAACAGGGTTGCCTGGAACGCCGCCATTAGGACAAGGGACTGAAACTGCACTGATGTGTGGAACGCTCAGTCTTAAAATTTGATGTATGTATGTATCAACTAACGGTCCAACAGTTGAAGTAACTACTTTTTTCTTTCTGATATAACTATAGAATTCTTTCGGGTTTGTTTTACTTTGATTCGCAATATGTAACTCTAATGTCTTTTTACTTTGCTTAATTAACTTTTTGGCTTTGCGTCGTAGCTCTAAAAATTTCACCCGTTCTTCGTCATTTTGTGAGGATTTTAATCTATCATTAGCAAATTTTTTTAGCAAGCAGGCAGTTTGAAATATCTTTATTCCACCATTTGGGCTTATTATGGCCTGGACGCCGTATTTTCGATGGTATGCAGTCTTGCACTGCTTTTAGGTAAGTGGTTTCGAATAACTTCCAAGATGTATTTATGTCGTTATTGTTAATTAAAAAGCTCCAGTCAGTTTCTTTAAAAATAGCCCTAAGTTTTTGGAAGCTTGCTTTCTTGAAATTAGGGACTTTTTCGATGCTACTATTTGGTTCGTTACTAGTAAACTTTAAAGTGAAAGTTATCGTATGATGGTCGCTGTTACTGAATTAATCACCAACATTCAAATTCTCTATTAATTCTTCTTTTGTTGCAAGTACAGTACAACGTCAAGAACGTTATTACCACGGGTCGGCGTTCGAACAAATCGATAAAGCGAACTCTCTTGCAAGTTCATATACAAGTCATATCCGGAGTGTGAAGTAAGAGTATCGCCCCACTTGGTCACAGGTAAATTAAAGTCGCCAAAAATTACGGTATCTTGTGAGTTACTTACATCTGCAATTTGTTCGTAAATTTCTCGGTCAGTTTGCACTGATTGAGCTGGAGGTCTGTATATTAACACAATTATTATTTTTGTACCTTTATTATTCTTTATTAGCACAAAAAATGTGTCGACATTCACAATTTGAAGTTTTGACAAGAGGGTAGGGTTAAGACTTTCTTTGATATAAAGTAAAACGCCACCTCCATTTCGATTTATTCGGCTTTTCTCAAACATTACATAACCGGGAAGTGAATACTCTGCTAAAAAGTCTCTATCTTCTGTATTGAGCCAAGATTCTGTTATGCCAATCACATCATAATTTTCTGTAAACACTAGCTCCTCTAAATCTGAAAATGTATTGCGTATTCTACGAGCGTTTGCATAGAAAACCTTTAAATTTGTTATTTTAGAACTCACGGAACGCTCTTTAATAATATTTTTGGTTCTTTTCGGATCTACATTTATGTTCATGGGTGTCCTCGGTCCTTGCTGTCTTCGGTCCTTATCGCTGGTGGTCCTCGGTTGCCTCTGTTTTTTTGCTTGGCGTTGGATGATTTATGTCACTGCTGCTTCTTCTCGGATGGTGTTTTTTGATCCATGGCTGCGGACTGCTTCGTGTAGGAGACGACCCATGCGTGCTGAACCCACAGGGTTTAGATGAGTGCCATCCTTGCGGAACAGAGTAGGCTGGTTGTAAAAGTTGTCCCAGAGGTTGATGAATTCAACTTCTTCCCTCAGACACAAATATTTTAGTCGGCTATTTGTGCTGAAGGCCTTGTCGTAGAATTTGTCAGGTGCGTCGATCTTGGGGAGAATGCCTGAGATGATGATATTCCTTGACTTGTTTTTGTAGTGCTGGATCATCTTGCGATATTTGTGGAGGGAGCTGCACCAAGGGGTGGACCAAGGAAGACATGGGATCGGACTATACGTGCCGATCTCAAATCCAAGAACTTGACAAGTGAAGCAGCCCTTAACAGGGTTGCCTGGAACACCGCCATTAGGACAAGAGACTGAAACTGCACTTATGTGTGGAACACTCAGTCTTAAAATGTTATGTATGTATGTACTGTATGTAACCTTGCTCATAGACTGTAATTGTAGTTACTGCCACTTCTCCTTGATAGTCATGAAATGTTTCTAATAGCCTTTGACTAGCACCCTCTGTTATACAGTATGTCAACTAAATGTCCCTCTCTCTAGACATCACACAGTATATAATTTACTCTCTTTGGACATATAATTTGTTCATGTATCATCCTTTATTGTTCCACTGCCACAATTTGTATTCAACTTATCTTATCAAAGTAGTTTCCAAGCCCTAATCTATGAGGATAATCATACATAAAGGTGTGTAGAATGTAGAGTTCGGGCGTACCGCCAGCCTCGTTTACACTACGCGGAGTCGGACGCTTCCCATCATGTTCCCGTCTATTTTGACTGCCTTTGGATACAATAATATGGTGAGGGGGGCTCTGCCCCCTCTCACCCCCCCCCCATGACATATTGTCATTATCATATATATTGCCAGCAGGGGGAAAATCGCCGTCAAAATAGACGGAAAGTTAACCGCGGCGATCGCCCTATGTAAACATGACGACCGTACGCCCGAAAACTACATCCATCCCATAAAGGTCTACAACAAAATGGGAAGTTGCCTGTTCCCTAATACGGTTTACAGTCGGTCGGGCCTTGGCATGGTCGGGCCTTGGCATGGTTGGGCCGCGGCATACTTGTTATTTGCCCCCCTGCTGGCAATATACAGTACCGGTATATGATGATGAAAATAAGTCACACTGTCCAGCACATCTACCTCCACACCACACCTCCCTCTTACTTCCTCATTCGTCTGTCTATCCCTCCATGTAACTACGCATGTATTTCTCAAGTAAATCATTTCCAACCCTCTCACTCTTGGTTCAAGTCTCTCCACCAACGTCCATGTTTCGCTTCCGTAAGTCAATGTTGGGATTACCACACTGTTGTGCAAGGACTTCTTCACTTCCATGCTGATCACCCTATTTCCTGTTACTGCTTTCAGCATTCCTACAACCCTCTTCCCCTGTTGCACCCTCTCCCGCACTTCTTCATCCATACTCCTATCTTTACTCATCACACTGCCCAGATACTTAAATGAGCTGACAATCTCCAGAGCCTGACCGTTCAACTTCACCTCACACTCTGTGGCTTCACCCCTTTCGAAGACCATAACCTTGTTCTTGCCCGCATTTACCTTCAGATTCCATTTTTCGCACACTGTTCCAAACATATTTACCAGACCCTGCAACTCCCATTCATTATCGCTCATCAGAACTGCATCATCAGCAAACAGCAGTACAGGTAGCTTCCACTCGTTTCCCTCCCTTATCAGCGATACATCAACATCCACTGCTCTTCCTTGTATTTCTTTCATGACTCCATCCATATATACATTAAACAACCACGGGGACATCACACACCCGTTTCAACCTAACATACAGATCAAAGAACTCGCGCTGCTCATTCTCCACACGTCCTGCCGCTTTTGCACCCTCATACATGCTCTTCACTGCTTTCAGCAACTTGCTATCTACTCTGTATATTCCAAGTACTTTCCACATACCTTCTCTATCCACTCTGTCATGAGCCTACTCCAAGTCCATAAAGGCAACATACAGTACAGCTTTTGTTGCTTCTCCAGATATTTCTCGTCATCTACTCCATAATTACGTGCTCTGTACTTGTCATAGACCTTTCCTATCAATTCTGTCATAGGTGTTCTCAAAGTCCATGAAGGCAGTACTGTATATAACTAACTTCCTTCCCTTCTACAGATACTTCTCCACAATACACCTCAAAATCTGATCTACACGTACTCTTCCCTTCCTAAACCCACTCTGCTACTCACCAACCCATAGCTATGTAATCTCTCACTCTCTCCATCACTATCCTACAGTATGCTTAGGAGACATATCCCCCTGTGGTTACCACAGAATGCTCTCTCTTCTTTCCCCATATAGGCTACAGGGGAATTATTATACCTGATTTCCAGTTGTAATAAATTAATATAATTATATATACAAATACAATGTATTATCTACAGTTTACAATATATTATTATTATAATTATGGGAAGGTATATTAATATAAATTATAATTGCTTCCTCATATAAATAAACAAGGTTAGTGAATAAGAGTGTTAATGAAGAGTAAATATAGTATTTTTTATATTATTTTTTTATTTGGCAAGTTTGCCCTTGGTCTCTTTTAAGCTAGATATTATACTTAGTGCTGATTGACTGATGTTACTGTTTAGTATATTCTTATGTTTATTGCAACTGGAAGATATTCGGACACAGTACTATCAGCCAAACAGGTCGAAGTACAGTACTGTAGTTCTCTACATCAAAGCGACCCAGTGCAAATATGCCAGGTAAAAAAATAAATAAATAAAATAAATAAATGGACTACAGTATAGGTAATATTTTATTCTAATAGTGTTGTGTGTTGTTAAGTAAGCTAGGTCACACACTTAAATAAAATATATATGGATGTAATTCAGTATGGTGGTTAGGCAAGTGATCCTCCCCCAAATAACAAGCTGGAGAAACAAATTGTCTTGGATTATGAAGGTGATTCATTCGTGTCCGCCCCTTCGGGGATTAAGGCGCCTGGGAATACATATCTGTACTAATTGATTTGCAATTAATATCTAGTAATCAAAGTCAATAGGAGCCCTAGGTTGTTGCCAAGTCTGCTTATGCCTTGGGCCAGTTCTGACATAGGCCTATAGCAAAACAAGGAGTATCAGTGACTAGGTCTGTAAATACAGTATAGTACGTCCTGTAGTCAGCACCAGATAACGGTACTTTAGTTGAGAATAGTCCAGAAACCCACATGCTCGACCAAGGTGAGTATTTATATCCTGGCTTGGAGCATGACCAACCATGGTTATGGTCTCATAAAAAAATTAATCTATCCATTATCTCATATATATAATCAAATCGTACTGCTACACTTAACAATTTATAATTATTTTAAAGTTTTAGCCTTATTCCAAGGTAACCTTTGATCAAGTCACTCTCAATATTCTTGGCGTCTCTTTTTCTTATGCTCTCACTTGGAAGGACCATATTACCAGTCTTGCTAAGGCAGCCTCCCAAAAGCTGGATGTGCTCAACTGCCTCAAGGGGTTCTTTACCCCTGCACAGCTTCTTGCTCTGTACAGGGGCACAGTGTGTCCTAGTATTGAGTATTGTTCACATGTGTGGGGAGAATCCTCTCACACCACACTTCTAGACAAAGTAGAAAGGAAGGCCTTTTATATCATTAATTCACCAACTCTTTCTCTTCGCCGCAATGTTGCATTTCTCTCGCTACTACTGTACAATAATCAGTGCTCCTCAAGAGCTCTCCCAGTTTATACCACCTCCTCTACGTAAGGTACGTGGTACCCGTCTTGCAACACAATCTCACCCCTTCTCTGTGCAACTCTCCAACCCAAGAGTGAAACATTACTGTCTTTCCTCTATTCAACAGCTGAGCTCTGGAACTCTCTCCCAGAATCAATCTTTCCCTCCTCCTATGACTTAAATTACTTCAAACTCTGTGTGTCCAGGCATTTTGGCTCGAACATCCTTTGATTTTGGCCTTGTCACTCTTTCAACTATGGGGGAGGCACTCGCTACAGGCAGTTCTGCCTTTTGTCTCCCTCACTCACATAGAACAAACAAAAAACAGTGGCTGATTCCTTGTGAAGCATCTTCAAAACAAACATGAAAATCGTGATGGATGTAGTGTTGTCATGTTTACATAGGTCGATCGCCGCGGTTAAGTTCGCGTCTATTTTGACGGCGATTGTTTTGGTTATTTGCCCCTTGCTGGCAATATATATATGATGATGACAATATGTACTGAGGGGTGAGGGGGGGGGGGGCAAAGTCCCCCCTCAACATATTATTGTATCCAATGGCAGCAAAATAGACGGGAACATGATCGCAAGCATCAGACGCCGCCGCTGCCGTCACGTTTACATGGTCGATCGCCACGGTTAAGTTTGCGTCTATTTTGACGGCGATTTTTTTTTGGTTGTTTGCCCCCTGCTGGCAATATATATTATGATGACAATGTCATGGGGGATAATTGTATCCAAAGGCAGTCAAATAGACTGGAACATGATGGCAAGCATCCGCCGCCGCTCCGTGTAGTGTAAACAAGGCGGGCGGTACGCCCGAACTCTACATTCTACCCTGAAAATCTACAACTCATGCCAAATGCTCTAATGGGGATTTAGTCAGACTGACTAGCCCAGTAACAATATGGAAGGGTTGTAAAGTGAAGGCATTAGATATCGATCAGTGAAAAGTGGGTAGCTACTTCCATAGACTTTGTTAGAAGCTGGCGATAAAACATCATATGATGTCAAACAATATATTACTGTACCATACTATAGGCTAGTGAAGTATTGTAGGCTACTGTATTTAGTGAACTTGGTTAGTGATAAAACTTCATACGACGTTGAACAGTATAATACTGTAATGTACACTCGACCAAAAACCAGTCTTTACACTAACGCTCTAAATATTCTGGCAGTGGGTCGAAATCTTATGATAATACCTCACAGACGTATGTTTCACCCGATTCATTCCGTTCACACTAGATTATTTACAGCTCACCAGTGTAAAGATTGTTTTTTGGTCGAGTGTACTTGGTAAGGGTGTAGACCTAGTATCCGGATGTATCGCCCACTTTGTTTACATTACGTGAATGTCTACTTTGCCCCCCCCCTGACTTATTGTCATCATATATATACTGTATATATATAGTGGCTCGCTGGTGTAGTGACTAGCGTCTTGGACTTCCACCCAGAAGGCCCAGGATCGCGCCCACGCTCGGCGCATTAAAGATTTTTCACAAGCACCGAGTCATTACCGTCCCTCATGAGCAAGGGGGTGGGGACCCCAATGGAAATACGCCTAATCGGCCTTATTGGGCTATCCTTAGCTGGCTTAGCATGCGCTAGCATTAAGAACTATTATTATTATTATTATTATTATTATTATATTGCCAGCAGGGGGCAAATAACAGAAAAAAGTAAAAATAGACGAGAACGTAACCACGAACGAATAGTAGTGTAAACAAAGCTGGGGCGATACGCCCAGATAAATCCTTCCCTTGTACTTTACTTATGAAAAGTTAGTTGTTGTTTCCCTAGATTTTTTTAAATGTTTAAAATCTAACTCGTCCAAGGTCTTTCTTACAGTTTCTTACAGTAGATCCTCTGGAAAAAGGCAAACTATGCCTGTGTATCCAGCTCAGTACCAGTACTTGCACTGCTGCGGTCGTTCACGGTGTTGGCGGCGGCGGTAGCAGACGCAACATTTTTACTATTCTGTATTTTTGTTTTATAATCAAACTTCAAATCTTGTCTGCCCATGCTTTATCAAGATTACTTTCAAACTCCCTTATTGATTCGGAATCGACTACATACTGGGGCAGTGCGTTCCACTCATTTACCACTCTATCACAAAATGAGTTCTTCGCCTTCTCAAGCCTATTTCTTTCTTTGTAAATTTTCTTAGAGTGTCCTCTCGTTCTTGTTCCCTCCCGCATCAAGAAGATACCTTCACACACATCCTCATCGTACTTTCCTGACACTATCTTAAAAGTCTCTATCATATCCCCTCTCTTTCTCCTATATGCCAGTGTCGGAAGTCCCAGTGTCCTCAACCTCTGCTCATAGCCCGCGTTCTTCAACGTTGGTACCAGCTTGCTAGCTCTCCTCTGCACTTTCTCCACTGCTTCTATATCCTTTACCATATATGGAGCCCACACCTGGTTTGCATATTCCAGGTGCGGCCTAACCAGCGCTGTATATAGATTCCTGAAGATTTCTTCGTCAAGTGACACAAATGTCCTCCTTATCAGCCCTACAATTCTATTGGCTTTGTTTATCTTTTCTGCTAAATGTTCTGAGAAATTTAACTTATTGTCTATCACTACTCCTATATCCTTTTCTGCACTCACTTCCTCCATCGCTTCATACATACTGTATCCTACCTTGTCTATCTTGCTGGTCCCAATCCGCCTGTACTTGCATTTTTTTGGATGAAAAGGCATTAACCAATGCTCAGACCATCCCTTCATGCCCTCCACATCTCCTTGAAGCAAACCCATATCTTCCTTACTCCTCACTCTTCTATACAGTTTAGTGTCATCCGCATACAGGTATACCTCACTTCCATTAGTTATAACTTCAGGCAAGTCGTTGATAGCTTTCAGTAGTGAAGCTATCTTTTAAGCGTTATCAAACTCGGTGAAGAAATAAAGGCAGTAAGACGAGGAAAGTTAACTCACGGGTGGATCGACAGACAAGACGGATGGAGGGTAGGCTACAGTATAGTGTAAACCATAATGTAACCCGTCGTATAAAAATTACATACAAAAGCTACTGTTGCCTGGTTGCCAGCATAAGTTCTACAACTGGTTCAATATACCTATTAGGCTAATGAAGATAAAAAATATATAATGAGTAGCCTACAGTAGGCTAATAAGTCTATTGCAATTTATTATCCAATTGATAGGTTATTTCATAAATGTTTATACATATTTTAATAATGCATCACTTAGCTCTACTCCCACTAGTTCTGTATATTTTGACAGAACTAAACTTAAAGATGCCCTTAACCTCTGAAGTGCGCATGGGGGATATGAGACACCTCTGCCTGTGCGCATGTATTTGAGCTGTTTCCATCACTAAAATATTTATTTTACCATAAATAGCATTAATACTTCTCCATATGCGCCTATTATAGGTTGATTATAAAGGTATTAACCTGTTACAACAATAAAACATGTGGAAACAGCGTTTGGATGGTCAAAATCGGCGATACAGGCCGGAAGTTACATAATGTATGGCTGAGGCAACCTCCTTTCCCGCCACTTTTCCCCAAGTCTGGAGAGACACTGTCGATCGATACTCACTCTCTCTCTCTCTCTTGCACTCGCTTGCTAACAGTGATGACAATGCCCTGCTTGCAACTCGCTAATGTTAGCACAAAAATATACCACAGAATAAGGGAATAACAGGGAAAATAGGTGATAACTGAAGGAGGGGAGGAAAGTGGGGAAGGAGGGGAGGTAGAGGAGTGATATTTTGAATGGCCCAGGGGCAAAAAAAAAAAAAAAACAAAATTGTGTTTTAGATTGATTTTTTTTTCCCCTGACTCTTAAGAGTCTTCCCGCAGTCCGCCGGGGGAACTCTTAAGAGTCTTCCCGCAGTTCCCGGGTTAAATTCCTCCTTTTCAATACTTATGTTAGATTCGGGCCTTACATTTTCAAACAAATATTAGGAATTCCTATGGGTGGAAATGCTAGCCCTTTAATTGCAGACTTATTCTTGCTTGCTTTAGAATTTAAATATATAAAAGACTTAGTTGACAGTAGCAAGAAAAATAAAATCCCAGAAAAATTAGCACTTGCTAAATTGT
Organism: Paralithodes platypus; assembly: GCA_032716605.1. Taxonomy (NCBI): domain Eukaryota; kingdom Metazoa; phylum Arthropoda; class Malacostraca; order Decapoda; family Lithodidae; genus Paralithodes; species Paralithodes platypus. The sequence goes on from CM064483.1 coordinate 6,729,185, forward strand.
TAACCTAAGAAGTGCGCATGGGGGTAATTAGAAACGTCCCCCTGTGCTGACGTATTTGAGCTGTTTCCATCACTAAAATATTCATTTTACCATAAATAGCATTAATACTTATCCATACGCGCCTATTATGGGTTGATTATAAAGGTATTAACCTGAAACAACAATAAAACGAGTGAAAACAGCGTTTGGATGGTCAAAATCGGAGATACAGGCCGCGAGTTATATAATGTATGGGTGAGGCAACCTGCTTTCCCGCCAATTTCCCCCAAGGCCACTGAGACACAGTCGATCGATACTCTCTCTCTCTCTTGCACTCGCTTGCTAACAGAGATATGACAATGCCCTTGCAACTCGCTAATGTTAGCACGAAATATATACAAAGGGAATATAACAGGGAAAATAGGTGATAACTTGAAGAAAGTGGGGAAGGAGGGGAGGTAGAGGAGTGATATTTTGAATGGCCCAGGGGCCAAAAAAAAAAATAAATAAAAAAAAAAATAAAATAAACAAAAAATAAAAAATTATGTAGTTGATTTTTTTTTTCTCGGACTCTTAAGTGTCTTCCCGCAGTCCGCCGGGGGAACTCTTAAGAGTCTTCCCTCAGTTCCCGGGTTAAGTAATAATAGTAGATATATTGATGATATTCTCGTTTGCAATTTGTTAAATTTGAATCAAGTTGCTAAACTTATTTACCCTAATTCTATTACCCTCACACAATGTAACGTAAATTATAAAGTTGAAAATTTTCTTGATATAAATATAGAGATTGTTAATGAACAGTGCATACTTAAAGTATATCACAAAGTTGATGATTTTAATTTTAACGTAATAAACTTTCCTTTCCCTAGTAGTACTGTAATATCGAAAGTAAAATAACTTACAATTGTTTTTATTCCCAGTTAATAAGCTTTTGTAAAATCTGCACTAAAGTAGATGACTTTTGGGCTAGAGCTAGGTTACTATACAGACTCTTAGTAGACAGAGGTTTTGAGGCAAGTAAATTGTTCCATAAATTTAATCTTTTTAGGGTCAATTATTGTGACTGTAATCTAAAATTTGACATCAATAATTTTAATCAAGCATTTTTAACTTGAAGTTTCTTGTATAACCTCTGCTTACTTTTTGTCTGTATTTATTGTTTTTTGTCTGTATTTATTGTTTACCTTTTTCTTTTTCAATTATTAATATTAATATTGATGATATTTTAAATTGATTGTTCTTGTTAAAAGAGTACTCTTTGTTTAAATCTGTTGTTACTTCATATTTTGCAATTATTTGTCTTTATATTATATTCTGACATACGGAGCCCTGTATGTTAATTTAAGAGTTAGAATTAGAGTTGAAGGAGTCACACTACCCAATCGGTGAAGCAGACTAGCGAGCGAACCAGCGAGTGGGGAAACTAGCTCGCCCGCATACCTGCAAACCAGCCTTCACACCTGCGTGCGTCATAGGGGACCCTGCAAACTACCCCGATGACCGGACACTATGACGTATGTTCGACGCCAGGAGCTGTGATTGGACCATGCACCTGTTATGCGACTCGAGGAGCTATGATTGGAGCGGGCACCACCCCCCGCCTCCTGATTCGTTCCTACACCATCATTGTTTGGTATATAAGACCCGAGTTGTGGGCATTCAAATCAGTCTCATTTGGAGTTGGGGAAGGTGAACTTGCAGCTGGAGGAAGACGGGGTGAAGTATTATAATGGGATTGTGACTGTCAGTCAGATTATATAAATGTGTGTTAAGTGTGTTCGGTGTAAACACTTACGTTATGTTGGTTAGTGAGATATGTGATTGGGAATTAACGTTAATGCTATTATTATGTACTTAACTATTTTAGTTGACGAACTTGTGGACTAAAGCAACTCTTTAAGTAATTGGGTTATGATGAAAGTAATACTATTGTTTTATATTAATACTTACGAGTTCTTTCATTTTCTTTGAATTAAGCTTACATTGCTTAACCCGGGAGCTGCGGGGAGACTCTTAAGAGTTCCCCCGGCGCACTGCGTGGAGACTCTTAAGAGTCAAGAGAAAAGAAAAATCAACTTTGACATCGAAAAAAAAAAAAAAAAATTTATATTTTTTTTTTTGGCCCCTGGGCCATGCAAATCTCAGTCCTCTACTCCCCCTCCTTCCCACTTTCCTCCTCTCCTTCAGTTATCACCTATTTTCCCTGTTATTCCCTTATTCTGAGGTATATTTTCGTGCTAACATTAGAAATCCGATTGGAGGGTGTGGTCATCACTGATAGCAAGCGAGTGCAAGAGAGAGAGAGAGAGTATCGATCGACTGTGTCTCAGTGGCCTTGGGGGAAATTGGCGGGAAAGCAGATTGCCTCACCCATACATTATACAACTCGCGGGCTATATCTCCGATTTTGACCATCCAAACGCTGTTTCACTCGTTTTATTGTTGTTTCAGGATAATACCTTTATAATCAACCCATAATAGGAGCAAATGGATAACTATGAATGCTATTAGTGACACAATGAATATTTTAGTGGCGGAAAACACTCAAATACGTCAGCACATGGGGACGTTTCCAATTAACCCCATGCGCACTTCAGAGGTTAACGTGCTTAGTACGGTGATGCTATTGTCTCGTATTAGTAATATCGCCTTAGACTAACATGGCTGTGTTAATTTTACTTCTAGTGATTTCCTAAGCTGAAGAAAATTCTTTTGCTTCAAAATATTATATTTTGCTTTTCATATTATTTGAGTGAGACCTGAATCGAATCTATGAAGCGATCCTGTAACTTTATTTACTCATAATCAAACCTCAATGTTACGTGGTTAAGAAATACATTTAACTAATTATTAAATATATATATCTAACTTTTTATGTGACTTTGATATAAATCCTGATGATAATAATAATATAATACTATTAACGTAAGACAAGAACCAAGAATAATTACATTAAATATAAATAAAAGGACATATAAAGAAAACTATCTATTAATTTCAAAAAGGGTAAGAGACAGAAATATTCTTACTTTAATATTTATCTTTCAAGACTTTTTATAAAATTAATAGTCCTTCTTTAGCTATAACTTATTCGGTTCATAACCATAGCCTACTAAGCTTCGGTTAAATAATAATTCTTTATAAATACTACATGACTTTAATTAGTTTCAGTATTTTTCATAATTAAAGATACTAAGTCCTAAGATCCAAAAGGAAAGGAAGCAACAACAGGAAATTATTTTATTAGATTTTACTTTTGTTTTGCCTTCAGCTGACTGATACCTTAATATATATCTCTGTGCTATCTAGATTCATCAAGTTAACCACTTGAGGATCAAGATACGTAACAATATGTATTCATTGTCGATAGTATCAATTGCTTGCTTTTGCGATTTCCTTTGTTTATTTGTGCAATAAATGTAGGTTATTTGGTAGTTATTGATAGGGGTCACTTGAGGCATGCTATGCTTACAGGTACCTACCCGATAGCACTATCGTTAGTGAGTGCTGTACTGTATTTTATATATTATTTTGTAATAGTATAGATATCTTATCAATATTTGTATTTTGTACTATTGTTAATGTCTTGTCATGTTGCAAATTTGATTTTAAATAATATTTTGACATTTAACATGTAGTTTCTTTATTCATGCAGAGTTTAGTAAAATTTACCAGAACGTCCCGGACTTCCCAAACTTTACTAATTCCTTTAACGTGACGATAGTGCGTGGTTATATGTGCGATTAGTTTGCTTGGGAAACAGATTAACTTGCTCATGTAGTAATGTACACCCTATGTGGTGGATTGTGTTCTTTTATTTAATAATTTTCATTTTAGTAAGCGTTGTTTCCACATAGCGATTTTGATAATTTAATTTGACTTTATATTGTCCTTGTCCCAATTTTGGTTTGTTTAGTTTGCAAGTTTTACATCTTAATTGTGAAAAAGAACTTGGTTTCGCAACGGTAATACTGATTTTTAGCACCAACAGTTACCTCATATACCACCTGGTGATAGGCTGGTCTATCAGAATGAGAGTTGAGCATTCTCTGCCATACCCATAGCTTAGTCTGTCTGTTCCTTTTACTTATATATTTTCTAGATCTCAAGTGACGGCGTCTTTTCCGTGGATTGACCTCCCTACTGCCAACCCTGGCAGATTGGGAGCCAAAGCGTCACATTTTTCCTTTGCCCCTCAACTTTCCCTTTATAATTGCTGAGGGGCACAGGGCCTTGGGTGGGGCTTTTGTTTCCCGGGTGTTTCCGCACCCTCCTCAGCTCCCCGCCTTTGAGTGGCTTCGGTCACCTGGGCATATTAGTGGTAAGCTGGGAGGGTTCTGTGGGGACGCTCGGTTATGGCCTTGGCCTTGCTCGGGACCTTGGGGCTGCTCGGCCAGACAGCCTGAGGAACAGCAACAACAACAACCTCATATACCTTTTTATGCCTATTAGATCCGGTAGAACATATACATCATTGCTATATATATCATCAAGAGCAGAAATGTATTATAAGGGAGATATATAAGAAAACTAAAAGATAATATTCAAGGACACTACATCCGCCTTATTAAAAACAATTTATTAGGGAAAATAGGCACCAACAGATTCGCCATATTTTTCTCCATATAGTCAGCATGGAGGATTTTCGTTATTGACAAATTAAAAAATACACAAAAAATCTGTCAAAGATGTCTAATAGCGGGGGTGTGGGGGCGGCAGCCCACACCCATAATACTAGGATAGGTTAGGTAAGGTTGTTAGGTTAGGCTAATGTCCTTTCAAAGGGGTATAGGCTAGTAAACACTAGGATAGCTTATACCCGGTCAGAGGTAAGAAGAAAAGTCCTGATGCAGTCTCCTTGAATGCTACCAACTAAAATACACAGGACAGCCCTTTTTACTAGTTATGCGGGGGCAGCAGACCCCACCCATACTACTAGGATAGGTTAGGTAAGGTTGTTAGGTTAGGCTAATTAAAACAACACTGTAGGCTATATCGAAGACAAAAAAACAAAAAATAATATACAGGAGACGCAACAATATAGGTAGCACATTTCTAATGGTAGTGTTGGGTTCCTATCATCATATGCTTAATTTCTATATACTTTTTATCCCCGGGGAAAAAAAAAAAATCTTGGGATTTTTTTTTCTCGAGATTTTTTTTTTTGGTCATTAACCTAACCTAACCTAATAGCCCCCAAATACATTTAGGTTAGGGTAGGTTAGGTTAATTAAAAAAAAAATAAATAAAAAAAAAAATAAAAAAAAAAAATCCCAGGGATAAAAAGTATAGAAATGAAGCATATGATGATAGGAACTCATAACTACCATTAGAAATTTGCTACCTATATTGTTACGTCTCCTGTAGGCCTATATTGACAAAAGAAAAAAATATATAGGCTATAGGCCTAGCCTAGTAAAAAGGATTTCCGGGGCTGTGTTATTAGATAGTTGGAAACTGGGGTAAATACTAATTTCTGCTCCAAATCTTTATAGGCCTAGGCTAATACAACACTATATAGCCTATGAAGGACAAAAACACACACAACCAAAAATACTTACTAAAATCGCTGTTGGTGCTAAAAAGTCGGGTTTACCTTAGCAACTTCACATTAGTGGTAGAGTGTAACTTCTGCTACCGACTGTACATACCATTCCATACCTCAAACAAATACATCAATAAAGTGGCACAAACATGGACATTAGGCTACCAGCAAACATTCCCATACAATACTCTACTGCACATCTCATAAGTTAGGGTAAACAGTTATAGCCTAGGTTACATCCTTGTTTATAGCTAGCCTGTCGTCCTTCACAACACCCTCGTTCAAGATTGAGGAAGTATAAAGTGTATCCTGGGAATATTGTGGTTCTGGTCAAGGTCCCTGGAGGGGGAGCGAGGGATGCTTCCGAGGGGGATGGGCGGGTTTATAGGGATAAATTCCACCCCTAAACAAAAAAATAACAGTAAGCCTAACAACACATGATATGACATGTTAAAGCAATAATAACAATAATCTCTACAACGCTATCTAGCTTTTATATAACTTCATTCCTATCTTAACTTCGTATACAAGTGATAATAACCTCAAATACCTTGTCAATTGGCCAAGAAACACACGAACTATCGCCTCCCACCACGCCGCCTGCGATATTGCAACTTCACTCACCTGACAAGTAGCAGCTGACTCGGAAAGGTGATCGTACTGCATTCACATAAAATCGTATTTCCTTCTTGGATTTACTATCCAGGGCGACATTTCAACTAAAAAGAATCCAACGCTTGTTTGACACTCATTACAGGAAAATAGATAAAGCAAACCACATTAATTTATTAAAATCGTTATCTTACGTTCTTCCTACGGCTGGCATCTCCTACTTCTCAAGGCAAATTGCACAGGGCTCCTACATTATCCCTGGGACCTTTTAAAGTCTGTTTTTGTTTATATATGTATCCTGCAGAGCATGTACGCTACACATAGAATACCGTTGTTGTATATGGTTAGTTTGTTTTTATACCTTACTGGGAATTGGTCTATAGTAGCAAAGCTTGTCGACTTATTTTGGGTGGTAGGCAACCGTATTATACAATGAAGTGCAAAAAACAAGGCAAAAACAGTCAAGAGGTTACTTCCGGCACACCCGCGGAAAAAAAACATTTCAGTCAATTCCATCAAACAAAATGTATGAGTTTAGCAATATGTACGGTACAGTACTGTAGGCTATACAGTTGCATTTCAATATTGATCTGTAGGCCTAGTACACATTGATATGTAGGCATATAGATATCTATGGTAGTAGGCTACATGCAAGTGTAGTTTATGTAATTGTGCTATACATTAAAATACAAAACTTTACTGAACTATACTATTATTTCAACACTCTTAGCAATGGGTGACCTTACACAGGCAGATATTGTGTTCACTGCATGTGCTTTTTAGGTGGCTTAACCCTTTCACACATTTATGACGCAGAGGTTGCCAGATTAGCAATAAGAGCTAGTTCTCTCACTCGTATAATTAACTCTCCAAAATTAGTTTTCTGCCCACAGCTAACTCAAAGACAACTGCAGAGGTTGAAGTAACTAAACTAAAAGGTTTCTAAATACCCCTGATGGTAACAAAGGCTTTAAAGTATCCCTAATAGGCTAAAAATCGCGTCATATGTCGGAGAGGGTTAATATGTGGTACAAAACTTTATAATTTAAAAGCTTACACTTGCTCAATGACATCATCCAAGATCAACAGGCAGAAATAGTAAAGATTTTTATTTTAATGGGCCCAGGCAAGATTACAGACATGCATTCCGTGAGGTCGCCCATTGTTAACAAAAGGCCCAGACATACTGTACATACTGTACTTCGTTCACAGTTTTTTCTTCTTTTAAATATCTCCACCTCGGAACTGGAGGCCATATCAGTAGCTAGCTGTAACTCTTACGAGACCCCTAGATTATTAACTGAAGCTTGAGTGTTGAGTGCTTCAGAATCATATGCGTCACACTATGCTAGTATTTTTCATCTTTGCTAAACTTAAGAGATGGAAGGGAGGCAGTGATTGAAGCAGTGTGATGAGTGTGTGAGCTGTTTCTCAGACCTCAGTGTGTCCCTGCGGCCTATGGCGAGTGGTTGGAGCCCTCCTGCGCTCCCTCCAACAGCTGGCTTCTCTCCTAGGGCTCAAAATGGCGCCCGTCATATGATGGGCACCGTACAGAATGGGTCAAGATGTGATAATAGATTGGCTGGTGAGACTATTCAATGTGTGCTTTGTTGTGTCAATGGTATCACTAGACTGGAGGAGTGCATGTATTGTGCCGTTGTACAAGGGGAAGGGAAACCGGCAGGAGTGTTTAGTTATAAGAGGTATTAGTTTATTATCAGTTGTTGGATGTTGATAGGAGAGGATAATAAAGGGTACAGACGGTGCAATAGAAGAGCAGTGCAGTTATAGGAGGGGAAGAGGTTGTGTGGATCAGATTTTTGCAGTAAGAAAGCTATGCGAGAAGTATTTAGAGAAGCATAAGGAGATATTTTGAGCTTTTATGGATGTGGAAAAAGCGTATGATCGTGTGGATCGAGAAGCAATGTGGAAGGTGCCAAGGATTTATGAAATTGGAGGAAATTTGTTAAGAGCAGTCAAGAGTTTTTATGAAGAGAGAAGAGCGTGTGTTAGAGTAGGAAATGAGTTGAGTGAATGGTTTAAGGTAAATGTAGGTCTGCGACAGGGTTGTGTAATGTCACCGTGGTTGCTTGTACAGTATATATGGATGGTGTGGTGAGGGAGGTGAAAATGAGAACTATGGGTAGAGGATTGGAAGATAGAGGAATGACTATAAATCAGGCAAGAGAAGTGGTAATAAATAGGAAAAAATGGAGAATGCTAGTGAATAAACAAGTGTTAATACGGTCATTTGGGAGAGGGGGTCGGGCGGCAGTCGGACTAGATAATAGTCAGTCAGGCCCCTGGCCAGGGGAGCCAGTATAAATGAAGGGTACGCCTGGATACATGGTGGGCGGGCATTGTGGTGTGCTCCTTGCTGCATGTCTGCCTGCGGAAATCAGAGCCTCTCTGGGAGATCTGGGACCTTGGAATCTTAGCTAGAGACCCCAAATAGGCCTGGGTCTCCAGTTGTTTATCCTGGGTGACCTAGATGTATGTGATTTTTGTTTTTTGTTTTTTTCGGGCTCGAGTCGGCCACCCTCAAATAAAAAAAAAAGGGGTGGGGGGGGGGGGTGGTATGTGCTAGAGTGTATAGGCCTAGATACAGTAGATAGGAAAGAAAGCTACCGGTAGAGACTGGGAGTTGACCCAGTTGCTGTTTGCTAATGACACAGCATTGGTGGCGGATTCGGAGGAGAAACTGCAGCGAGTATTCAAAGCCAACTCGGTTAAGTGATATGATTTTTATCGTCCTGGAACTTTATTATGGAACCGCTCTAAATGACAAATATCTAGTGGTAATCTCAGACAGGTTGGGAGAGAGGTATCCTGACCAGGATTCGAACCCACTCACCCCAGGTATATTTGGGATGAGTGGAGTGGGGTGAAAGGGTTCGAATCATGGTCAGGATACCTCTCTCCCAACCTGTCCGACATTAGCACTAGATATTTGTCATTCAGAGGTTCCATAATAGTACCAGGACAATTAAAATAGTATCACTTGGCAGAGTTGGCGGGGGGAATATGTAAAATAGTCATGGTTAAAGTTTTTAAAAATTGCCACGTGTATGAAGGCATAACCCTCCACGAGACTATAACCTGGTTCTTCAAATATGAACTAAGGTTGCTTCCCTTATACCAGCTCATGGCCGAGTGGTTACAGTGCCCAACTCTCCTAAATATACCTGGGGTGAGTGAGTTTAAATCCTGGTCAGGATACCTCTCTCCCAACCTGTACGGCATTAACACTAGAAACTTTTATTAGCTTGCATTTTGGGTACCGTACATATCTGTGTAAAATTGCTAGAACCTTCTTATAGCCCAAATTCTAAAGATATATTTTCAATTGAAACTTACAAATTTTGGGCTAATGGGAAGTTGGAGCTGTAGCTATCAATATTAAGCAAAATTACCAGCTAAAACACGGTTATAGAGCATATATTAATACACACAATCAAATGTTGACAACTTTCTATCAATACAAAATTTGTAAGTTTGTAGTTATTATAATGTAAAACTTGCAAAATAAACAAACCAAAACGCATACGAACACAGTAAAAAGACAAAACAACGAATCAAAATCGCTATGTGGAAACAACGCTTAACCTCTGAAGTGCGCATGGGGGTAATTGGAAACGTCCCCCTGTGCTGACGTATTTGAGGTGTTTCCGTCACTAAAATATTCATTGTGCCATTAATAGCATTAATATTTATCCATATGCGCCTATTATGGGTTGATTATAAAGGTATTAACCTGAAACAACAATAAAACGAGTGAAAACAGCGTTTGGATGGTCAAAATCGGAGATATAGCCCGCGAGTTGTATAATGTATGGGTGAGGCAATCTGCTTTCCCGCCAATTTCCCCCAAGGCCACTGAGACACAGTCGATCGATACTCTCTCTCTCTCTCTTGCACTCGCTTGCTATCAGTGATGACCACACCCTCCAATCGGATTTCTAATGTTAGCACGAAAATATACCTCAGAATAAGGGAATAACAGGGAAAATAGGTGATAACTGAAGGAGAGGAGGAAAGTGGGGAAGGAGGGGAGGTAGAGGACTGAGATTTTGCATGGCCCAGGGGCCAAAAAAAAATAAAAAATAAAAAAAAAAAAATATAAAAAAATATTTTTTTTTCGATGTCAAAAGTTTATTTTTATTTTCTCTGACTCTTAAGAGTCTTCCCGCAGTGCGCCGGGGGAACTCTTAAGAGTCTCCCCGCAGCTCCCGGGTTAAGTAAAATAATTATTTATAAATAAAAGAACACAATCCACCACATAGGGTGTACATCACTACATGAGCAAGTTAATCTGGTTCCCAAGCAAACTAATCGCACACATACCAACGCACTGTAGTCACGTTAAAGGAATTAGTCAATTTGGGATGTCGGGGACGTTTTGGTAAATTTGACTAAACTCTGCATGAATAAAGAAACTACATTAAGTGTCAAATGTTATATTAAAATCAAATTTGCAACTTGACAAGATAAACACAATAGTACAAAATACAAATATAACTCGCTAACGATAGTGCTATCGGGTAGGTACCTGTAAGCATAGCATACTTCAAGTGACCCCCTAACAATTACTACCCTACAAATAACCTACATTTATTGTACAAATAAACTAAGGAAATCGCAAAAGCAAGCAATTAATCCTATCGACAATGATTATATATAATATAATAAATATAAATATTTAAAAATTTGAAGGCACAATAGATATACTAAACAATATGTTTACAGCTCAAACTTCCTTATAGCCTAAAACTCGCAACTTGGCACAATATACATATAGTTTTATTTCAGCTGATGATAATTGAATCCCTTAGCCACTGATTTCTCGATACTTAATGGAAAAATATGAATCTATTATGTCTGTGTGTCTTATTAATGCTTAAGTTTTCATTATTAACTACACATTTCCCTCCAAAATCTGAGTAACAAAGATAGTAACATAGCAATTTACCATCAGCTGGAAAATAGTAAAGTATAACTACCTCTCTTGATATTGAAAGGCAAGACGAGTGATTTACAATTTTATTTAATAAAAAACTAACATCCGTTCCCCAAACTTGAATAAATTAAGAGTTGAATTGTATGCAGGTTGTGTAGTTTAATCTTTCTGCAATTGCACTATATGGCTACCAATAGACTATACAGTATAAAAATATTGGCCTAAAGCACCGGGAGAAAACTTTTTCACAAAACTTAGAAATAATAATAATAAAAAAATACATAAACAAATTAATCATAATAATATTACCGGTAACAATAAGTGCAAATAATATTAATGGTTTGGCTATAAAAACACTTTACTGAGGATGATTGGACACTTTTCCACATCTATTATTTCAGAATTGATATAAAGGGTTTCTTAGACAAAGGATACCCAAAGATAATCACCATGACAACAACAAAATCTGAAATGAGGACCTAGTGGTATTATAACAAAGATGTGTATAGTATGACAGTCATTCACAAATATACATGCGATGCCCTAATAGCTCCCCAAAAATCTTGTAGTTTTGGGTTTTGTTTTACAAGTTATATATTTATCTTCATGGATGAATGTAATCAAGTGTACCAAAGCATGTTAAGTATTTGGCAGTATTTCCACATAGCGATTTTGATAAGTTATTTTGCCTAAATATTGTGTCGTCCCAGTTTTTGTTTGTTTATTTGGAAGTTTTACATTACAGTATTATTAAACTATATAATGGGTACCAGGTATACTCTAAAAAAACAAATGGTACACTTTATGATGGAACAGCATTGATGTAATTACAGCATTAGAAAAATGTCACCAGATCAGTGATTTTAGAAGTAATTTGTTACTGTCTCCTGTCTCTGGCTTATCAGCATATTGTGTAAGTTACTTGTGTTTGCCATTGTTCAGTTGGGGATAAATGAACCTGTACATTTGTTGTAAAGTGGAGAGAAGTATTTTCTACTCTTAAATTAAAATGTTTTAAAACTTGCAAAACAAACTAAAACAGGAACGGCACAATATAAAGACAAAAGAACTTATCAAAATCACTGTGGAAAAAACTAGTAAAAAAATAAAATAAAAAAATAAAATAATAATAAATACACCACATAGAATTTACATCAATATATGAGGTGAATTTGTTTTCCAAGCAAATTTGTTGCACATATATCGTACAGATTTATTAAGGGGACCGCCTTCTCCCTCATGTTAAGCCATTTTAAGACCTTTCACACCATTTTTTTTTGCCAATATTAACACCTTTTCGTGCCATTTCAGGTGTCGATTGTTTCCTGGCGAGCAATAGCGAGCCTGTAATTTTGGAGGAACCAGCCTTTGGCCGGGATATATTTCTACCAAGAAATGTACTAATTCATCTTGAGAGGGAGGTCTTAGGGGTGTTGTTTAAAGCTTGATAAAGATCTTGGCAGCAAACTAAAAAAAAAAAATTTACCCATTCGGTAACGGTGACATCCTTTTCATTACATTCTGTCAAATATTAGATTTTTGTTTTAACTTAGGAAGAAAGTTTACCAATTAAAAGGCTACCGGTACAAACTATCTAAATACTTTTAGCTACCACATATCCTTCCTAAGCTTCATATAATCATCTAAATGTAGCTGAAGTCAAAAATAAAAATAATGTCGCCGGTACAGAATGTGAAATCTATGACGACCCCTTTGCAAAAATGTTAGAAGTGTGCTAGATCGTTACTTTTGTTATTCGTTAGAATATAAATAAACAAACTTTCAGAATAACTACTGGTATTTAATATAATACAGTATATATAATTTCTCCCATCAAAATCTAAGTGGGGATTGGGCCTGAGCATATAGATAGATAGATAGGCCTACCGGTAAAACAAATACAGTAACACTCGATTTAAAAAACACTAAAATAAAAAATAATATACTGTGAAAATAGTACCGGGTAACAATTTATCTATAGTACTGTACAATGTGTACATGTATTGATGTTCAGTGCTAACATGTTTGAAACTACAGTATATTAAAACTCGGTTTACCTCAACTAAACAAAAATGTCATCCCCCTACCATAGATCCACTTTAACTGCCATATTACTTCATAGTGATTGTCCCCACAACCTGAGCTACCATTGGCTGATGTAGGACGGTGTTGAACCAGCGGGTGAGACAAGGCAGATGCTCTCGCTGTTTGGCATCTAGCCCGGTCTGGTAGGCGGGTACGAGGGAGGCAAACATGGTGAGATCAGCAAGCGAAATCCTCTCGCCCACCAGGAAAGTGTGATCCCGAAGATATGTGTTGAGCTTACTTAGTTCCTTCATAGCAGCACCGCGGGCTCCACCATCACCCTTCTTGTCTTTGCTCTGACTAACTAACCCAGAGCACACCAGAGGCAAGATCTGAGAATCGGCAGTTGACATCCAGCTCAACACCTGTGCTTGGCTTGTTGATCCTGAAACTCTAAGGGAGTCTGAAGCAAGGTACCAAGCTGGGGCCAGACTGCCAACTAAAGCACCCTCAGGAGTCTCCAATCCAGGGACGGCACTAGACCCGAAAAGTTGGATGTATTCCTTGTTGGTGTTGGTGACACCGGGGGTGAAGTTGTTGGAAACTACCACCTCCTTGCCTGAATATTTAGCAGCAATCAGAGCCGGGAAGGAACGGATGTTGTTGGGATACGTGTGCAACACCAATCCAACTTTCTTTCCTCTGGTGGGTTGCTTGCTTTCCTTTGGAGTCACCTGGCTTTCCTTCTTAGGTATTTTGTTGGACTTCTCATTTGGTTGGGTAACATTAGAAGTTACTGGCTGGGGAAGTGTCAGGGTAACTGGTCCACAACCTAGTTTTGACTGGGCAAATTTTTCTGATATGGATAGAGCCTCTTTCAGTGCATTTACGTTGGTACCGCTAACTTGAGCCGACTCCGGCTTACCCCCACCCTTACCCTGCAGAAGATTCTTGAGGTTCAACACCCACTCATCTGCCTTCAGACCCTTGGAAACAGAATCCTTAGAAACTGAGGCCATAGCAAGAATTTTCCCTGTATCTTCATCAGTGCTTATGAACAAGGCAGGGGGACCATTCTTGACTTCCTTCAGTGCATCATTAATTACTTTGTTTTGAGCAAAGGCCTTCACTTCAGTCACCAAGTATGGGACGCTAGGGTTGGCTGCCAGGATGTTTTTGGTGACCTGAATGGCCTCTTTAGATATAACTGTTTTGCGAGCCCTGTCAGCATCAGCCTGTACTTTCTTGATGGCTTCAACTGCCTTACGGAGCTCTTCTTTACGCCAGTGTTGTATCTGGGCACGATTGATATCATTCTGCATTTCAGTGAGAAGACGGACTACTTCTCTAAATGACATGTTATTTTGCTCAATCTTTTTCTTGAGTTTATTGAGCTCGTTGTCAAGAACGGAGGCTTTGCTAATGGCCTTTATGGCATCCAATCCAGTAAGAGCAACGATACGCCTAATGCCCTTAGCAATGGCTTCTTCACTGACAATGACAAAGTCCCTGGCATGTCCAGCTCTCAAAAGATGAGTGCCACCACAGAACTCAATACTGGTAACACTGCCAGCTGGACTCTGTGGGTCAGCTTCAAGGGTCTCCACCGGAATGCCAATGGACACAACACGTACTGGGTCGGGGTAAACTTCCCCAAACACGGCACGCAGCCCCTGGATATTCTTGGCCACAACGAGGGGAGCAGTCTTGGCATACACAGACTTGTTCTCCTTCACCATCTCTCGGGCAATCTCCTCGGCCTTCTTTATTTGGGCTGAGGTCATGGCACCCTTGTTTGTGAAATCAAATCGCAGCCTGTCAGGGGCTACCAGTGAGCCGCGTTGATCGGCCTCGGAGATCAACACCTGCCTTAGTGCGTAGTTAAGGATGTGCGTGCCTGTGTGGTTGTTCATTAAACTCTTCCGTTTTTCCCAGTCAAAGGTCAAGTTAAGGTCATCTCCCACTCTCAGCTTTCCCTCGACCACACCAATATGACAGACATACCCTCCTTTCACTTCAACATTTTCAACCTTGAATTCAGTCTCTTCGTCATTCACCTTCATCATAAACCCTTCATCGTACATCTGCCCACCACTCTCAGCATAAAAGTTGGTTTTGTTGAGAATGATACCGCACCTGTTGCCTGACGTGACTTCTTCCACAAACTGGCTATTATATCTAATGGCGATGATTTTACCAACACAATTTTCAAATTTATACTTTGAATCTGGAGTTTCTCCTGCAGTGTACTTGTATTTTGTATCATCATCTGTGAAAGCTACTTGCCTGCTCTTGAGATCTTCAATAGAATGGACATCTAATCTGTATGAATTGTCTTTATCCTTGTTCTCTCCTCTTGACTTCTCCTGGGCTTCCTTCTTGTTCTCCTCAAAGCTGTTCATGTCTACCATCAGCCCCTTCTCCTCGGCCATCAACTGTGTCAAGTCTACCGGGAAGCCGTAAGTGTCGTACAGTCTCCAAGCCACATCTCCCGGCACGACCTTGCTCCCTCCCAGTTTCACTATGGTCCGCTGCAACACTTTCTGACCTTTCTCTAGCGTCTTCATAAACTGCACTTCCTCTTCGTTAATTACATCCTTGATGAATTCTGGGTCT
Source organism: Paralithodes platypus (assembly GCA_032716605.1). NCBI lineage: Eukaryota > Metazoa > Arthropoda > Malacostraca > Decapoda > Lithodidae > Paralithodes > Paralithodes platypus. The sequence continues at coordinate 6,744,919 of CM064483.1, forward strand.
TTGGATACCTCAGGGAAAGCATCCTTTAGTAATTCTACAACAATATCAACAAGGGAAGCAAACATTCCTGGTTTCATTCCAAGTTTCTCTAAAGCATAACGTACACCTCTTCTCAAAATCCTCCTCAATACGTAGCCTCGACCAGTGTTGTCTGGCATACCACCATCTGACAGGGCAATGGTAAGTGTCCGGATATGGTCAGCCAGAACTCTGTAGGCCATGTCAATACCATCAGTATCATCTTGCCCAACTTTCCCTGTGTAGGGTCGACTCCCAGACAGCTTCTGGATTACCTCAAATATGGGCATGAAGAGATCAGTGTCGTAGTTCGAACGCTTGTTTTGTAGGATTGACACAAGTCTCTCCAGACCCATACCGCAGTCAATGTGTTTTCTGGGAAGTAGCTTGAGTGAGCGATCAGACTCCCTGTTAAACTGCATGAACACCAAATTCCAGATCTCCAGCACATCTGGGTCATCCTGATTAACCAAATGAGCTGCTTGTCTATCTCCAATTCGATCAAAGTGGATCTCCGAACAGGGTCCACATGGCCCTGTTTCTCCCATCTCCCAAAAGTTGTCCTTCATGTCGCCTGGAAGGATGCGATCTTCTTTCACACCCAGATCCAACCAGATTTGTTTACACTCTAGATCTGGCTCAAGGCCCATGGATGACTCGCCTCCAAAGTATGTGACGTAGAGGCGCTCAGAGGGCAGCTTATACCAGTTGACTAGGAGGTCCCAGGCCCAGGTGCACACCTCCTTCTTGAAATAGTCACCAAAGGACCAGTTTCCCAGCATCTCAAAGAAGGTGTGGTGGTAGACATCCTTTCCTACGTCATCCAAGTCGTTGTGCTTCCCGCCAGCTCGGATGCACTTCTGTGAATTAACAGCTCGCACTAGGTTGGCCAAGTCACTACTGGGTTCCACTGAACCAACAAATATGGGCTTAAATTGGTTCATGCCGGCATTGGCAAAGAGTAGCGTGGGATCATCGTGGGGCACTGTTGGGGAGCTGTGCTGATAGGTGTGTTGGTGCTCCTTCTGGAAGAAGTCATAGAACATCTGACGCACTTCGCAGCTCTTCATCTTGCCTGAAAAAATAAAGAATCATCAGCAAGGAAACATTTTCATACAGCATTATGGTACAAAAATATCTTGTATAGTATTACAGTACAGTAAACCCTCACTATCTCGGACTAATTGGGGGGAGACCCAGTCCGAGATGACCGAAAATCCGAGATGTCCGAAGTCCGACTTATGTCCGACTTAAGAGAGGAAAATGTCCGAATTGGAAGAGGGAGTCCGAGCCACCAGAGAAAACTGAGACTTCCCTATCACTAACAACGTTGATTCAAGATAAATTACAGTACCTGTACAGTATCCAGCAGGCATATATTATAAATATCACTTTCCTTCTCCATTTCACTGACCTTCTCCACCTCACTGTAGCCTTAGATCTCGGAATTTGTCATTAGATCTCGGAATTTTCCGAGATATATGACACCTGTCCGACAGACCATGTGGGCCCTCGGAGTTTTCCCCTTACATCTCGGAATTTTCCGAGATATACGGCGAACTTTCCAAGAGGCCGATGCCAGTCCGAGTAGTCCGGGTTTCCGACTTCTAGAGGTCCGAGATAGCGAGGGTTTACTGTACATGTATAATAAAGTACCAGTATAGTGCAGTCGTGAAAAAAAAAATCCGCCAGTAGCAGTCATCATTACAATACCAGTATTGAGTGACCATCCATATTGGTATACCAGTAGGTTTAAAGTTAGCCTTATGTAGTCCCTCAGGTAGTGCTACTCAGGGGACTATTTTACAGCCATGATAACAGTGTTCACCCTGTTATGTACGGTACCCTATGACAATCCACCAAGGAACAGTCACTGATCTGTAAGATGAATCTAATGCACTGAAAACCTTGAATTGTCATAATACTGATAGGCACCAGTCAGGGCTATATGGTTAAATTATCCTAGTGGGGGGCAGCAGCCCCCACCTAGGATATTAGCCTTTAGGTTAGGTTAATGCCAATATATACGTGGCTTAACATTGACAAAGATAGGAGTTAAGTCACAAATATATTTTTCCTCAACAAAAGTGTAATAAGTAGTATGAGCATTAATATGTTTAAAAATAGATACAACCAGTTTGAGACAGAGATAACTGAGAAGAAGCACCCCTTAAGAGCTCCGACTCTCTTGCCTCTTTACTTTCACTAAGGTACCCTAAGCAATCGTATGCTCGGTATCACGTTCCAGTCTATTTTGACTGCCGTGAGATACAACAATAGATTGAGGCCTTGAGGGGGCTCTGCCCCCTTACCCCTCCATGACTTATAGTCATCATCATATATATAGCCAACAAGGGACAAATAACAGAAACAAAAACCAGTCAAACTACCCCGGAACGTAACCGCGAGCGTATGACTTACCGGTATGTAAACAAAACGACCATACGCCCAGGTACTACATACTTCCCCTAACGTCTTCATTGTGGAGTACAGTACTGTATAATTGATATTTACCCCCTGCTGGCAACATAGATGAAGATTTCAATAAGTCATGGGGGGTGAGGGTGGCTAAAACTCATCTTGATCCCACGTAGGAATTGTAGCCTCAATTCTTCAAACTATATGATTTTTCAGTTTCATAAAAGGTAGAAAGTGCCAAAAAAAAGTTGGCTGGAATTTGGCTATTTTGTAGTCATAAAAAGACAGATAGTGCAAACAAAGTTGGCTTGAATTTGGCAATTTTTTAGAGATATACTGTATATATATATATATATAAAAAAAAAAGGAAAAAAATGTGTGCAAAAACAAGTTAACTCTGATTTGGCAATTGTACAGCTTCATAAACACTGAAAATTTAGAAAATGCGAGCCAACTGTTCGCCATTAGATACAGAATGGGTTGTGCACACCCCCCCGCGACATGTTGAAAGCATCATTTGTGTTGCCAGCGAGGGGGCCTAATTTATTTAGTATTCGAGCATACCGCCGCCTTGTTTACACTATTCGCATGCTCGCGACCATGTTCCCGTTTATTTTGACTGCCGTGGGATACAATAATGCAGCGCTTCTTAACCGGGGGGGGCGTGGGGTAATAAAAGTTCAAAATAGGGCTAGGACATTCAAATGCATACAGGGTAATCGCAAAGATATATATAAATAAAGTAGACGTGCCGTTTTGCCCAAAATCAAAACAGCATACCCAACTCTGCGATGGGTTACCATCATCACTACTAATACCATCATCAATCACAATCAACATAATCACTACTACTGCCACCATCACTACAACTGCCACAATCATCACGAGTACTGTCATCATCACCATTACTATGATCATCATCACTACTACAATTACAATTATCACTACTACTCTCACCATCATAACTGTCCATTGTCACTAGCATCTTAATCACTACTATCATCATTGATACTACAACTATCAACCATCATTACTAATATCATCACCACCATCTTACAATCATAATTACTACTGTTAACATCATCACTACTACTATAACCATCATCATTACTACTGTCACAAATATTACCATAATTTATTCTACTGTCACCATCATCACCACAACTATCGTCATCACTACAAATTTCACCATCCTCACTACTACTCACCATCATCACTAATACTCACACCATCATCACTACTGTCATTATTATCACTACAACTATCATCATTACTTGTCACCATTATCACTACTATTATGACCATCATTACTACTACTGTCACCATCATATCTACTACTGTCATCATCCTCAATACAACTACAACCATCATCACTACAATTATCACTACTATCACCATAAATCCAAATATTACTACCATCACTTCTAATGCCAACTAAACTAACTTAACCTAGCATATGCTTAGCGAGATGTTTTCGCTCCCAGAACGAATGCGTTCTTAGTGTGTGAGCCCCTTTGGGGCTCACACACTAAGAATCCCATCATTGCTGGGGGGGGGGGGGGGGGGGGTTCCCCCGGGAGGGTTGGGGGGGGGCAAAACCATATTTTGGACCTAAAATCATAACTATTGCATAAATTAAAAAAACAAAAATTTGACTGACGTTTGCATTCACGCAACAAATGTTTGTGTGCAATTTGGTGAAAATCCGTCCAACGGACGGACGACGACGACGACAGATTTTTTTTTTATGTGGTACCCACTATACGGGGGGGCGATACCAAACTCTGCTTACGCAGAGTTGATAAGAAACTTTGATGGGAAAAATTCACAACCGTCATTTCGAGCAACCACATGTAGGCCTAGTGTTGACATAAAACCATTAATCACTTTTAATCCTTGCATGCAGATTGGTTATTTGTTCACCCTATTTACAGTATCTTGCGTCTTAAGCATCCATATGGAATGGATGAAAAAAAAACCCAGTTTTCTAGGCATCAGAGGCATGGGGGGGGGGGGCATCATAAATACAGTCCTGACCAAAGGTTAAGAACAGTTAGTGCAGTGCTAAAAAGGTTAAGAACCACTGCAATAATGGATTGAGAGGGGGCTTTAGTTTAGCCCCCCCATGACTTATTGATATCATCATATACTATATATTGTCACGAGGCAAATAACCGAAAACAAGCAGTCAAAATAGACTAACATAACTGTGAGTGGACGACTTTATGTAAACATGATAACCGTACGCCCGGATAGTACATCCATCATCCGGCAAGAATGTAATTACCGGGTGTACCGCGACTACCGCCCGCCTTGTTTACACTACACGGACACTCGCGATCATGTTCCCGTCTATTTTTTCTGTCGTGGGACAGAATAATAGGTAAGCGATCGATCTATGTAACCATGACGACCGTACGCCCAGTAACTACATTCGATAATATTCAAGAACACTACTTCGGCGCTATTAGAAACAATTTATCAGGGAAAATATGGACCAATAGACTCGCCATATTTTTTTCATTATACTGTAGTCTGTAAGGAGGAATTTCGGGGAAGGATGTAGTGTCCGGGCGTACGGTAGTCATGTTTACATAGGTCGATTGCCTCGGTTAAGTTCGCATAGATTTTGACGGCGATTTTTTTCAGTTATTTGCCCCCTGCTGGCAATATATATGATAATGCCAATATGTCATGGGGGGGGGGGGGGGGGGTGAGGGAGATTATTGTATCCAATGGCAGTAAAAAATCAAAATAAACGGGAACATGATCGCAAGCGTCCGCTGCCGCCATGTTTACATACAGTAGGTCGATCGCTGCGGTTAAGTTTGCGTCTATCTTGACGGCGATTTGCTCCCTGCTGGCAATTTACAGTATCGGAATATGTCATGGGGGGGTTAGAGGGGACAAAGCCCCCCCTCAACATATTATTGTATCCAATGGCAGTCAAAATAGTCAGGAACATGATTGCAAGCGTCCACAGCCGCTCCACGGAGTGTAAACAAGGCGGGCAGTACTCCCGAACTCTACATTCTTGCCGAATTTAGTTAGACAACTTGAAAAAACCCGATTTCACCGAAAAATAACCCCCAACCGTATACAAAACTCCCGTCGACTTGGCCTCCTTCTCCTTGTTTTGTAGGTTGTGGCAAAAGCGCGATTTACCCAATAAATGGCACGAGCGTGGCAACCTGTTTTCGTCCCCATACAGATCAACATAGGCCTAGGCCTATATGACGATGACAATAAGTCAAGGGGGGTGAGGGCCTCAACCCATCATGTACCCAATTTACCCCACAATTTCCTTCGCCTACTGTAAAAGCGCGATTCACCCAATAAATGGCACAATTTGACGCCGTATCTTCAGATTGATGGATAATGGGTAGGCCTAAGTTGATGCAAATCCTCCACTCAAACTATGAAACACTAGGCTATATTCCTTGAAGAAAAAATAAAAATAAAATAAAAAATGGTAAATAAGGCCGATATAGTCTTGTTGAACGTTACCCTACATTTTTCCCCATGATCCTTCCCAATATATATAACGCGGCGAGCCTTTTCTGAATAATCATCACTTCGAGCATCATGTCAACAAACCGAGGATCGGAAGAGGCGGTAAACTCTCAATTGTTGGCTCAATCATCCGGTTTTATTTTTGTCGAAAGACAAATAATAAACATTGTTAGACCTAGGCTAGATAGCCTAGTTTCTATTATTAGCACGGTAGCACCAGACCAGAAAACATAGAAAAGGGTGTTGCTTGTTGATGGATGCGTGGGAACCTAAAATATATCTCTAATACTGTAGGCTAAAGCCGGTATCACACGAGAGCTTTTTCCCTCCATATTTATCCTTATCCTCAACACTGACTGGTCTGGCAGCATATGAGGTCAACATTTATAATTTTGCTACTACCTAAATTCATCTATCATCATCCTAGTTTCCGATACCAGTGCAAAATACTCCAGAAATATTGCCAGAAAAATGTTGATTATCGAGTGTTGACTATAAATGCTCTCGTGTGATACCGGCTTTAGTCTAGGACAATATTTACGAGCTGCACCACAGCTAGCAGCGCAATCTTAATGGGTGATGGAAATGGCAAAGTAACAAACATTAAGAATTTTTCGCATAGGTTTAAACTTCCGGAAATTAACCCTTTACTGGCGGCGCGCATCATATGTCGAGTGAAAGAAATTTGGACTATGTGGCGGCTCACAACATAAGTCGTGTGGCAATTTCAGCACGTAATGTTGCTGAGAGAGAGAGAGAGAGACAAGTGGTGGCAGGAGAGTAGCAAGCGTATGAACTGCTCCAGACCACCGCGGTGGACCAACTGACATGAATCCCACCCTCCTCCACCCTCTCACACTCGCTACATAGTGAATTGTATGGGGAAAGTACCGAATTACATGGTTTTTGCACTCGTGTTGCGCGGTTGTTGCAAGAAAACTAGCGGTCATACAAGGATCGTTGTGGTGTCATTGGAAAGCTCTGTTTATGCCCTTTCAGGGATAGATACTCGTTTTACACTCTGGGTCTTATTTAACCGTCCTGGTGGTGTAATGGTTAAGGTGGCAAAAATATGTGTGTGATAACCCAGGTTCGAATCCCGGTGGATCATATATACTTTAATTAATTTCATTGGGGGTGTGGTGGTGAGATTAATAAAAATAATATTAGGAATGAAAATGATCACGTAAACAGCCCTATTTTGGGTAAAAACACCCCGCTGGTGGCTACATATTATTTACCGCCTAGGCCGCTCTTTAGGTGTTAATGAGTAATAAATACGATGATTTTGTATTTTAATTTACGTCTGCCGCCGCACTCATGTTATTGTTGTGAATCTCTTGTTGCCGGAGTAAGGTATGTCCCATAATACAGTACTGTGTTTTTTTACCGTTTCCCAACCAGCAGCCCCCACCCATTGTACTAGGATAGGTTACTGGTAAGGATGTTTGGTTAGGCTAATGTCCTCTCAAAGTTGACTATTTTTATAACATAGGCTAGGCCTATTACTCACTCCACCCCAACTGGATTTCTACCGTTAGCAGTTTTACCCAACCAGCGGGGGTGGCAGCCCCCTCCTATAATACTAGGATAGGTTAGGCCTAAATAGTCTACTAGCCTAGCTGCCTAATTTGGTTCAATATTATTTTAATACCACAAATTATTTTGATATATTTGAAGATAAATATGGAATCTATATGCTCTAAAGATCATATGAAAATTTGTTTTAACCCTCGGCAAAACCTAATAAAAAAAAGTATGGTACTAAACTGTCTTTTTCGTAACAAGGTTGTCAATACGGTATACTTCCAGTTATCGACAGTTCTAAAGATCATATGAAAATGTGTTTCAACCCTCGGAAAAACCTAATATAAAGTATGCTACTAAAATGTAATTTTCGTAACAAGGTTGTCAATACGGTACTTTCCTGTTATCAATGTACAATCAAAACTGAAGATTGCAGAGTAAACACTGTAGACTTCATCGACGTTTCTTTCGCATAATCGACAGTCAATTTTTTTTTTTTTACTGAGGGATTAGTACCCAACCAGAGGGAAGGAAAAACCAGCTAGAGAGTTTTTCTATGATGGAGGATGGGGATCTAAATTGCTGTTTAAAGCAAGGACGGGCATCCCTAGAGACGAATGAGAGAACAAGGAGATGGAACGGAATGGGAGTGCACTGCAATCAATGCGAAATGGGAGGGGACCCAATAGTAGAGGACATATAATAACGGAGTGTACAAGATATGATGAGGAGAGAGACGAGTTGGAGGGATACATGAGGAATAGAGTTGGGGAGAGGGGGTGGGAGGAGGTAAAGCAGAGAGACGATAGAGGGGTAGGGGCACTGCTGGGGTTAACACAAGAGATAGAAACACAAGACATGGAGATGATGAAGAGGATACTAGAAAAGATATGGAGGAAGAGAAATGGGTAGGGGGGGGGGGGGGGGGGGTGTGGCAGTGAGAGGGAGGAAGTGAGGGGTAGGTCAATAAAAAAAAAAAAAAATGTCCCTTAACCCTCCAGCCCCGGGGGCTATAGCTTGCGACTGTGCTGCGGTACCGGGTGTTTTGACGATCTTTGGGCTATGTTAACTACTCTGTAAGTCAATGAATATGGCATGTAATGTTGTGAATAAAAAAAGAATAATGTTCCACAAACCTTCCTCTGTCGAATGGCGTTGAGTAGAGGTCTCTAGCCCCTCTGGTTGCATAATGGTGAGCGTGGGAAGACGAGTGCTTTTCGGCGGCAAATTCTTCCCGCGTTCGGACGCGTCGCCCCGGCCATGGCTACGACGCACCTAGCCGCTCGTCGCGCCAAAGTATTTATCTCCCTTAGACGATTTTAGTGTTTGATATTGAGAATGTGATGTTTATTTGATATTTTTCTAGTTATTTTGAGGCCAATTATATAAAATATGTTTATTAGGGTATCACTGTCACTTATATTGCTAATTTTCACTCGATACCGTACATTTTATTAGTAATTGAGGTAGGTTATTGTTGTATTAGGCACTGATTATTCGTTATTACAGGTGTTTATTATTCTTTGGTCATCAAGTATTGTGTCTTGTGTCACTTTCACTTTGATAAATATGCTTTAGAGTGTCACTGTCACTGATAATGCTCATTTTCACTCGATACCGTACATTTTATTAGTAATTGAGGTAGGTTATTGTTGTATTAGGCACTGATTATTCGTTATCACAGGTGTTTATTATACTTTGGCCATCAAATATTAGGTCTTGTGTCACTTTCACTTAGTTATATGATTTGTAAACGTTTTATATACAATTTATTGTGTCTTTTTTCACTGATTTCTATATTTCTATAGGTTCTAATCATATGAATGTCACTTGGTATATACATATGTGTCACTTTCACATATTATTATGGTGTAATTGTATTTGTATCAATTTTCTCATAATACATGACTTTTGTATTACAATAAATTGTTTTTCTTCCACTTTTTGCCTATATATAATTATAGTGTACATATTGTCATTTTATTTGGCAATTTCAGTATGATTATTAGAACTCCAGCTTGGAGTGGTAATCAAAGAAGCACTCTAAAGCACAGAGTGCCACCTTGCACTCCACACACTCCATGGTTGACTTTTTACCTGGCCTCGGCCTCACCCTGCTGTTGTAGCAGACATGGCACCGCTTCTGCTGTGTTCTTCCTGATTCATTCTGAGGCAGGGAACCAAGCCTGTGCCTAATCAAGTATTGAGCACACTGCAAGCGGTCAATAACGGCGGGCCCAGGATGTGCCACTGCCCTCTGTGGCGTAGCATACTTCTCCAGGAGCTCCGTCAACACCTGCTTTTGGAACCTCCGCAGGCTATTGAACTTCATGGGTGTGTTCACATTCCGAAGCTTGTATATATTGTAGGCATTCAGAACTGACATGTCCACCATATGCAGAAAGAACTTTTTGTACCATCTGCACGAGGTACGCAGGCAGTCAATGAAGCCTATCTGCATGTCGGACTTGTCCACCAGCCTCATGTTGATGTTGTAGTCCAGGACAGCATCGGGCTTGGTCACCCTGGCCTAGGTGCGGCGATCCACCTTGCCAGTCTCCACCATTTCCCCCTTGTGGATGGTGGTCAGGAGGTTGACCTTCCGCTGGTCGTGCCAGTGGATAGCCAGAATGGGCCCTGACTTCTTCTTCAACACATCACCTTTTTTGGTCTTTGGAGGGAAAGGTGGCATGCCCTTCCTTTTCCCTCGTACTGTGCCTACAGTCCCCGTCTTGCACTCATGCAGGTACTGTGAGAGAGTGGGGGACGTGTAATAATTGTCCGTGTAGAGGACGTGATTCTTGTGAAAGTAGCGGTCCATCATGCTTGCACCACTGCTCCGCCAAAGCCAATGAGGGGGTCCACAAGCAAGTCCCCTTCCTTCCCGCTGTAGACCAGGAAGTCCAGGACATAGCCAGTTTGGCAGTCGCACAGCACAAAGAATTTTATACCAAAGCGATGTCTTTTTGAGGGGATGTACTGTCGGAAGCTGAGTTTTCCCCGGAACAGCACAAGAGACTCGTCAATGACGACCTTGCGGAAGGGCTTGAAGTAGGAGGTGAAGCGTTCTCGCATCCTCTCATACAACGTCCTAATCTTCCACAGCTTGTCACCGAGGTGGACGTCGGTGTTGGTGACAAGATGGAGCGCTGCGAGGATATCAAGGTACCGGTCGCGAGACATATATTTCCCGAAGGCAGGGGTGGATATCAGATAATTGGTGATCCAATAGTCAGGCAACCTATGCTTCTTGACATGAGGCATTAGCATGGTGAGTGCCAGGAACACCATGAACTCTTTATGAGTCACTGGGGTCCACTGCCTCATGTGGCCCTTGGTCACCTTGCCCAAAACGTGGACCTGGAATTGGTGCTGCTTATTTGTCTGACAACATAGCCTACCACCTCCTCATCAAAGAAGGCCTCAAATAGTTCGTGTGGTGGAGCATTGGGGCCTGCAGGAAAATTGGGGGTAATGCCTGAACCCTCCAGTACCTCATCAAAAGCTGGCACATCAGGGTTGTATCCATCCCCATCAACTACGTCTTGCCACTGAAAAACGTAGAATGGGTCTTGTCTACGCTAACGAGGAGCTCCAGCTGGTGGCCCAGCACGCCCACGGCCAACTCGGGAGGTGCGCGCCCTAGGGCGGCGAGGGCGTCGGCCAGGGCGGCGGGCAGCACGACGCCGGGCCAAGCGGATGGGTCGAGGGTCGTCGATGTCCATATAGTCATCGTCAGAGTGGTCATCTTGCCCTGACGGTGGACCTATGTAATCATGGCCAGAGTCTTCAGAGAGGTGCCCTTCATCATCAGTGGCCCTCACATAATCTGGCGGGGAACCAGTGATGCGTGGGCGGCGTGCGGGTGGGCGAGGTGGGGAAGGAGTGGCAGGTGAGGCTGTGTCCCCCCGAGGTCCTGGGCTCCTTGGCCTGCGACGAGTGACAGAAAGCAATGTTTCACTGTCACTAGGCCCAGGTATTGGTGATGCGAGCTCAAAGACTTCTTCAGGAAGACATGTTGAAGGCGGGAGAGGTGGGGAGGACCGTGGGGAAAGTTGCGGGGACGTATGGCTGGGGCCGGCCGGGGTGGACGCCGCGGGAGCCTCGAACAAAACTCTCTTACTTTCTTATTTTTTTTTGGTATATTTCCTACCTTTCCCCTTTTCGGCAGCAGTATGTCTCCTGTCGGGGGACCTAGGAGGCAAATAGGCCGAAAGTGGGGGGTCCTCAACCCTTGGCAATGGTGGGGGTGGTGGGAAAGAATGCGGGGCATCCGGGTCATCTTGGGTGGCGTGGGTAGATAAGGGAGACAATGGCGGACGAGAAGGGTCACCACGCTGACCCTCACTCACAGCCTCATCCTCACCAAGTATTTTTGCTTGTTCCCTAGCTGCCGCGGCCGCCTTCTCAAGTATTTTCTGCTTATACTAGTGTAGCTTGAAAGGCGATTTACCTGGGGAAGGGCTTGGAGTCGTGTCACTTATGCGAAATTTGGTGAGTGACCTTGAACTCTCCCACTCACTCACTCTCTCAAGTTCACTGTCTTTAGGTAAACCAGCTTCCTCAACAACTGGTACATCACCTTCATCACTGTCATGTTCTCTCGCAAATCCCAGGAATTGCTCTTCTTTGTCACTCTCATGGCCATAATCACTCGACTTATAATTACTGGAGTCGTCACTGACTTCATCATCAACATTATTCTTGGCATCAGCTCGCTCATAAAGTCTCAATACCTCCGGGAGATAACACATTTAGGCGATGGCGTCGGGGTAAGGCGCGACGAACTAGCAAGGGCGTCGTAGGAAGCACGGTATCGGACACAGCGGAATCACTATTTGGCGTACTGTCCATGATGGCGTCGGGGTAGATACTGTTGCTGTGGCGTCGTTTACGCCTGGTGGCACCACCTACCGTCCCATGATACCAAAAATGTACGCGCGGCATTCGAAAGCACGCACGCAAGCAATGGGCGTTCAAGAGCCCTTCCGGGTTGCGCGGGCCGAGGTTGTTATGGGCGTTCAAGAGCCCTTCCGGGGTGGAGGGGTTAAACTATCCTTCTACTCTAAACTTTCCCTCTTACTAACGTTTCTGAGCCAGTACCGATACAAAGGTCAGCCCTGTGGATCTGCGCGGTCTGCGGGCGGGTTCTGAAGAAGAAGGGGGTGTGGGGCGGCAGCCCCCACCCATAATACTAGGATAGGTTAGGTAAGGTTGTTAGGTTAGGCTAATGTCTTCAAATCATAGCCCTCTCCACTATTGGGGAGAGTGTCTCAACATAGATCAAAAATGGGGAAAATAGGTTTTCCGAGATTTCTAATTAATTACAAACACTAGGCCTATACTGTATATTGATGCAAATGAACACAAAACAATTAAAAAACACTCAGAAAATTTGTGGTAAGCTATGAAAATAAAAAAATTCAGAGTTGTGTTCTCGGGCGTATCACCTACTAAAAAATTTCAGAGTTGTTATCGGGCGTATCACCTACCTCTGACCGGGTATATCCTAGTGTTTACTAGGCTATACCCCTTTGAAAGGACATTAGCCAAACCGTAGACTACAGTAGATCTGGACTGGACACGAAAATGGAACTTTGCAGTAAGGGACCCAAAATCGGAGAACAAACCCCCAAGTTCGAACCTCGAAACCGCGAAAGTTTCTAGGTTCAAACTTGGGGGTTCGTTCTCCGATTTTGGGTCCCTTACTGCAAAGTTCCATTTTCGTGTCCAGTTCAGATCTACTGTAGTCTATGGCCAAACCTAACAACCTTACCTAGTATTATGGGTGGGGGCTACTGCCCCCACTGTTTGACATCAACTCAAGTAGCCTATTTACACGACGCAGGCTACGCCCGGTAACACAATTCATTCCTAATTTTACTAGGCCTAGTCTATAGCCTAGGCTAGAAAGCTCATAAATCATAAAAATAACAAATCCAAAGACAAAAAACCTTGAAAATAGCTGTGATGCGTCTCGTAAATATTGACCTAGCCTAAGTCTGTGGGGTTAACCTGTAAAAGTGCGCGCTAGTAGGCCAAAAGTAAAATCGCACCGGCGGAAGTCTCAACTCTCAAGACTTAAAAAGTATCAGAGGGACCAAACAAATAGGTAAAAATTGAAGAGACCCCGGACAGCCTTTTTACTAGGCTACACTTACACTTTGTTACACTTTGTTGTATTCCGTCCATTAGTGACACAGTTGAGCTGGGGCTCCACTGCGACCAGGCAGCTCCCTTTCTTCCACTCTCCATTCCAGAAGTCGGTTGGAGTTGGCGCTGGGGTATCCTGGTGTTGGTGGCCGGTCCGGTATTTTGGCCAGCCACATGTCCAAGTGTTCCTTGAAGGTGTCTGGAGACACCCCGGTCATGTTCCTGAGAGGGGCTGGTATACAGTTGAACAGTCTGGTTCCATTGTATGCAAAGCTGTGATGGATTAGGGATTTGATTTTTTGCGTTGATCCCGGCGTAGTCCTCACATAGCACAGCCTCCCTCGCCTTTGGTGTTGATTCTCTTGGATGTTTGGATTTGGTACCTTTTTTTCCAAAATCTTCCAGACGTAGATGATGATGTATCTCTCCCTACCGGTACGTCTTTGAAGTGAGTACAGCTGCAGCTCCTTGAGTCTCTCCCAGTAGTTAAAGTGTTGAAACCCATGGATTTTACTGGTGAATGTCCTCTGGGTGGCTTCAATTTTTTTTTTTTTTTTTTTTTTTTTTTTTTAAAGTGACAATGAACGGAGGAAGGAAAAACACAGATAAAACAAAAAGGTCCATGTGCCTAAAGGCATCCTCCATTCATAAAATGTTTGTAACAACTGGATTTAAACATTTGTAGATTGTAAGTTTGTGGAAAGCAATTCGAGGGAAGTGAATTCCAAAGAGTAGTAGCTCTGGGGATAAATGAATTCTGATAAGCAGAAGTCCTGCATTGTGGAGGAGAAAGTGTAAATTCATGGGCGCTCTCAGCTGCCCTAGTTCTACGGGGAAAGATGTGGAGAGGCGGCACAATTGAAGCAAGTTCCTCGGAACAATTGCTGTGAAAATATCTGTAGAATAATGCAAGGGATGCAACGTTTCTTCGTTTGGATAATGTAGGAAGGTCCTGTGTGATTGCAGGGTTATTGATTAATCTAATAGCTTTATTTTGAATTTTGTCCAACTGCCTCAATGCAACCACTCCACTTCCACCCCACAGAGGTGAACAGTAATCCATCTGAGAACGCACATGACTTTTATATATCACGGACAACTGCTCGTCAGTGAAGAATTCTCGAACTCTGTACAGGAGTCCCAGTTTTTTAGAGGCATTCTTAGCAATGCTTCTAACATAATGTGTCCAGCTCAAGTTAGTAGTTAATGTTACACCGAGAATGTCAATACTAGGGGAAGTGGGAATATTTACATCATTAAAAAATATATGGGAGTCAGTGAGATTCTGTGGTTTGCTGTGCATTAAAGGAAACTAGATTCTTTTGTCCCCATCCATTAATTCTAGAAAGGTCCTGGTTCAGAGAAATTGCAGTGTTTATTTTTGAATTTATAAGATCGGGTTGGGTGAAAGAATTGGTAAATGTGAAGGAACTGTGGAGTGTTGAGTCATCTGCGTAGGAATGTATTGGATTATGAGTGGTAGATATGAGATCATTGATATGAATGAGGAACAGAATTGGGGCCAAAACTGATCCCTGGGGAACACCAGCATTTATGGAGTGAAATTGAGAATAAAGGCCATCTACCATTACACGTATTTTTCTGTTATGAAGATAAGAAGAAATTAGTGGAGCTAATGATGCAAGGCCGTAGTGTGACATCTTCGACAATAAGGATTGATGCCAGACTCTATCAAATGCCTTTGATATATCCAGTGCTATTGTATGTGTTTCACCATGTTGGTCTGTAGCTTGATTGATTTGATGCGTAAGAAGGCAAAGCATGTCTGCAGTTGATCGACATCGTCTAAAACCATATTGCCTATCACTGATTAATTTATTATTCTCAAGATGCTTAATTATGTGATTATTTAATATAATTTCAAAGACTTTACCAAGAGTGGAAGTTATAGCTATTGGTCTGTAGTTTGATGGATCTGAAGAGGCACCTTTTTTAGGAACTGGATGGATGTTTGCTTCTTTCCAGGGTACTGGGAAGCATGAGGTATGAGTACACAGACGGACATTTTTTTGCCAATACAGGAGCGAGCACCAAGGAGCAATTCTTAAGTACTATTGGAGGAATTTCATCTGGACCAGGAGCCTTATCTACCGAGAGATTCTGCAAAATAGTTTTGACATGTCTGGTGTGGATCTTAAGTGAGGGAATTTCAGGCGAATTAAAATTAAGTACAGGGACATCTTGATTTATTTCATCTAAGGTTGAGTTGGTGGAGAAAATATCCGCAAGAAGGTTAGCTTTACCTCGTGGGTCACTTACAAGATTGCCAGTCGGAGATTTTAATGGTGGAATGGATGAAGCAGTAGTAAAGTTGGATTTAAATGAGTTAAGAGTAGACCAAAATATTTTGTTATAATTTGGATTATTTAGAAGTTTATTTGCCTGCTTGTGGAGAAAGTTTGATTTAGTTAGGTTTAATACAGTTTTGGCATGATTTCTGATGTTTCTAAAGTAATTAAAGGCTTCATGTGTTTTTTATCTTGTGTATGCATTGTAGGCTATTGCTTTTTGTTCAGTTACTCTAGCACAATTATGGTCAAACCATTTAGGTGAATTAGATCTTTTACTGTACTTTTGATGAGGAATAAAAGTTTCCATTCCAATTTTTACAAAATCTTGTATGTGGCTCAAGGTGGAGTGTGCATCATTAGAAAAGAAAGAGGTCCAGGGAATATCAATAAAGAAACCTTGAAGACCCTCCCAGTCTGCCCTATCGTAATGCCATTTAGTCACCAAAACAGGTTCAGAGTGGGAAGGTGTGGTAGGTGATAGACAGGTGGCCTGTATCAGACAGTGATCAGAAGATCCAAGCGGGGACCTCACTGTAACATCATAATTTTCTGAATTGGTTGTTAAAAATAAGTCCAGTAGGTGGGAATTATGATTAGGATTATCTGGTACACGGGTGGGTTGGTGACTAGTTGAGTGAGATTAAATGAGTCTGCAAATAGCTCACATTCAAGACCAGCATCATCAGTCCTGGCTGAATGAGTGAGCCATTCAACATTATGGACATTAAAATCACCCAACACAGTGATTTCAGAAGCATTTAAGTTGAGGACACTGAGTTGTGAGGACAGAGAATCAAAAAGACTTTGCTCTGGAGGAGTATTTGGGGAACGGTAGATGCAACATATGTATTTAAATTTACCAGCAGAAATTAATTTGTATATAGAATAATCAAAATAGGGACAATTGAAACTAGTAACCTCCTCCAGGGCAATTTCAGATTTTGCGAAGCAACATACACCTCCTTTAGGTCTGAAATTTTGGAGCAGTTGATAACCTGGAAAATTAAATCTAGACGTGTCAGATGTGGATGTTACTTGAGTCTCTGTCAAAAAAAGGAGAGTAGGGGATTCTGCTTGAAGAAATTGGTGTACAGAATTGATGTTAGAGTGAAGTCCCCTTATATTGCTAAAGAAAAAGCTGCACCGACGAGCAGCTTTGGGACGTTGCAACGCTCTTGACACAGTCGCATGATGACGACCGGGAGGGCCCTGTGTCAATGACCCAACCCTGCCGGGGGTGGATATCCGAGGGACCACCAGGTTTGCTCTTAACAATTGTACTGCTTCTCCTACTTTTTGGAGAGACCAGAGCTGAGAGCAGTACCGGTACTGGTCTCCCTAAAAAGTAGGAGAAATAACAGAAATTAACAGGCTAGTTCACTTTTGTTTTGGTTATACTGATGTTTTGGACCGACAGTTAGCCTATCGATCTTTTTAGGCCTAATAGGTCCGGTAGAGCATATACATCATTGCTATATATGTCATTAACCCGTGGAGCCCTGGCTAGTTTTGTAATGTTTGTTCACCAGAACCCGGCCGGTTTTCATTTTTTTTTTGTTTTATTCCAGAAACAATAGCGAATGGGTTAGGAATGAAGGAAAAACCACGAAAAACCGCTCAAAAAGCTTAAAGAATGGTCCTACAGAGCCCCCGAAAACGTATTTTACAAGAGTAAAAAATTGAAGGCAATTACCCCAAAAAAACAGGTTATTGCGCGCTCACGCGCACGCACGTGGACTTTGAGAGTTTTCAACCATCGGCACGATTGCGTGGGATACGTACACAGTTCCCATACAAATCTGAGCCCTCTCGAGTGGCTACACCTGAGGTTACGGTCGGAGCAATTAGGGTGACTCGTCAGACGCGTCGCTGGGGCTGTGCATTACATACATCGCCGACGCGTAGACGCGTCGCTGGGGCTGTACGGGTTAAGAGCTGAAATGTGTTATAAGGGAGAAAAAGAAAAAAATATAAAATACAGTATACCCTACTGTAAAACAATAAGTTTTTCAGCCAGTACCCAACCAGCGGGGGTGTGGGGGCGGCAGCCCCCACCCATATACTAGGTTAGGTTAGGTAAGGTTGTTAGGTTAGGATAATAGCCTAGCACATTAAAAAAGAAAAAAAATAATAGCCTAACCCAACCAGCGGGGGTGTGGGGGCGGCAGCCCCCACCCATAATACTAGGATAGGTTAGGTAAGGTTGTTAGGTTAGGCTAATGTCTTCCCAAAGTTGACTATTTTTATAACATAAGATATTAGGCTACCCAGTACCCACTCCACCCCGTGAAATCCGAGCCAGATTTCGTCAAAAGTTGGCTCGGGTATTCACAAAATTGGGTTTTATGGGTTTGCAATTTGGGAAAACCCGAGCCAAGTTTTGATACAAAACGCTATATTATTGTATTTTTATGCTTTTAACCCCTCATTTTTCCTGAACTTCATAGCCCTCCCCACTATTGGGGGGCATGTTTTTAGATTGTTGGATAATGGGTAAATACTCATTTCAGCTCCTCTTCAGTATAAAACAACACTAGGCTATATCTGAAGGAAAAATAAAAAAATACAAACTAAAACTTACTGAAATCGCTGTCGGTCCAAAACGTCAAGTTTACCTTTGTTTTTTATGTATTTTTCTTTGATATAGGCTAGCCTACAGTGTTGTTTAATACCGAGGACCGTCGCATTTTAGTATTTTCAACATTACCTAACCTAACCTAACCTAACCTAGTATTATGGGTGGGGGCTGCCGCCCCCACACCCCCGCTAAATTCAATAAATCCGAGCCAAGAACCTAACCTAACCTATCATAACTAATATCACAACAACTGTTATAACGTGTGAACAGTAGGATAAAACTAACCGGTCTTCCCGCGACGGTCTAAACCCAGCTCACGTTCCCTGTTTATGGGTGCGCAACTGTCTAAACCCAGCTCACGATTCACGTTCCCTGTGTTATGGGTGAACAATCCAAATTTCTCGTATTTCACTTAGCCTATAGTGATTTTGCGACGGTAATTACATGTACACCAACAAAGTATCGTTCATGAAAGTGATAAAACACTGATAGGCCTAATCATCGATGGGGCCAGTAACTGGTTGTCATAAACTAATACTTGAATTTGCGACGGTAGCCTAATTACATGTACACCAACAAAGTATCGTCCATGAAACTTCTAGAACACTGATAATTATCGATGGGGCTCGTATCCGGGTTGTCTTCAATTTTATCCAACAAATAGATTAGGCTGGCCTAGACCTAGAACCTGGAAGAAAGTAAAGAAACTAGGCCTAGCCTAGGCCAGCCATGCCCAATGCCCCAATTCATGCACCCAATGAGCAAAATTCTGAAGGTCAGCTAAACAAAAACGTAAAACTTCCAAAATATTGATAAATTATCATCACTATGACCTGGCAAGGAATAAGACTAGCCTAGGTGAAATTTGTATGAAATCAAATGGGCCAAACATGTCATTGACTGTGCCTAATCCAGGACCAGGAAGGAGGTCCCCACAGGACCAGCAACCTTCATCTTCTATTAGGCCTATAATGACACTTGGTGCATTATGTGACTACTTACTGGTGTCAAGGGGATAATTATACAGTAGTGAAACTAATGGCAGAGACAAGGCGCCGGGTGTCAGACAATCCCTCTCCCTGGAGGCACGTGTGGCTCTGTCTGAGTCGGTGAGATTGTGAGTGTCAACTTGTCAAGAGTGATGTTTTGGTGGTGTAATAATAATATAATTAATTTCATTGGAGATGTTTGGTGTTGTCGTGAAATTAATAAAAAATAGACTACAAACTCCGTTGGTAAAGCATTTGCAACTTGAACGATAATATATTCCAACAATGTAAATAATTATTACAATCACAAGTGAATACAAGGAATTGAGGGACATATTCACAAAAGAGTGAATAAATATAGTATATAACTGTAGGCCTAAATTATTTTTTTATAAATAAATCAGATTCCTCTGGATTCTGACGCAATCCCTCGTCGTTTTTGCTTGCAGAAAGTAGCCCAAGTCAGTGTTGCCGATTTAGCTACTTTCCCGCTAGATCTAGAGGTATTTACTTCGATCTACTGTAGAGTGTAGCATGAATTCTAGCGATATTCTGGTTATTTGAGCCATTTTAGAGCGATATTCTACAGATTTTGTCGTTATTCTAGCTATTTTCGGTCTTTATTCACTATCTAGCAAACTTGATGTGGTAACCCTGGCCCAAGTAGGCTATATAATAACATATTTGAGGATGCATATCATGCATGACTTAGGCTAGGCTACTGCAATACCATACACGAAAGCTCACCTCAACACACCTGGTAGTTATAACCTGTCATAATTTAATATAGGCCGCGGTATCTTAGAGTTAGCCTACAATTCAAAGTTAAGTAAAGTTAAATAATTTCAGGTAAACTGAACACCATTACCACTTCAGTAATATAAAAATATAAATCTTAAATTATCTGTCACTGCCATGTAACTATTAATAATATCCTCCATCGCCTCTCCTGAGTCCTGCACCCTCACGATCTCAGCCGAGTCAGGAATAGGCCTACAACTGATTTCCAAACCCCATTCTACCCCTGAATACACATTCTATTTGGTCTCTGGCGAATCACCACGCCCCATTATCATGACCTCATGACGTGATGGAAAATTTCAGTCTCGTACGTGGTGCCCCTTCCAATCATATTGCTCGTCAGGCCGGCGCCAATCAGACCGCTCTCATTTGACCCCTCCACACGGGCCGAAATCATCGAACAGCTTTCTATGTCCAGAGAGGGTCCTGGGGGTCATGGTGGGGCGAGTGTAGAGGGCCTAATACCGCCAACTGGGTAGTTTATATCTCCGGACTGGTTGCTCCGTCTGTCACAATATATACTGTATATATATATATATATATATATATATATATATATATATATATATATATATATATATATATATATATATATAGTGTGAGGTCAGCCAAGAGTCACAGGTGTATGAAGGTGATCTGACGGTGGGTCAACGGTGAATCCATTACCATTCTTTATGATGACTGGACGACTCGGCCCATGGGACAACTCGGCTCGGACAGCTCGGCCCAGTTTTGGACAACTCGGCCACGACAGCGAGACAACTCGGCCCATTATTTGAGACAGCTCGGCCCCATGTTTTGCTATGGGGCAATTTGACGAGATCAGTCAGGATTAGGATGGGGAGAGCTAAGTGGAGGGTTTATGGGTGAGGCCATGTATGCAGCACCAAATCCTGTCCTCTGCGTATGCGCGGCCTTTTCCCTAATAGTTTTATTATGTTATTTAGGCTCAACTGTTAGGTTAATTTAAGTTAGGTTAGGTTAGGTTAAGATAATATAATAGTATATAGGAAACAAAAATCGTGCCAAGGGGCCTAAGATTCTCACGCATGCGCAGAGGACAGGATTTGCAGGATTTGGTGCTGCATACATCGCCTCCCGTTTATGGCGTGTGTGTAATGTGGGCGAAATGTTCGTTTATTGTATAATTATGTCATAGGTTAGTTCTCTCGATTCATAATGTGTAGGTTAGGTTAGGTTAAGTTAGGTTAGGTTAGGTTAATTAAGAGTTGTCTCGTAATTAACACGGGGCCGAGCTGTCTCGTTTTTATTGGGCCGAGCTGTCTCGCCGTGGGCCGAATCCTGGCCGAGCTGTCCCGTGGGTCGAGTAGTCTATCATTCTTCTTTATAGGTGGGACAGGAACCGTGACCCCAAACCTCTGTGACTAAAAAAGGGCCAGAGAAAATGGGCTGCGAATATCCACACCTTTTTCCTGTCTGTCTCTTCCCAATTGATAAAAATAACAGGTCAAATACTGAAGCCGTCCTTGAGTTATGAGAGGCTCGTGCCGGTATTTCTGCCCTACCTATAATGAACAAGGTATAGTAGTTGTGCTTGCTGGACCCGTTGTGTGGTAATTACGGCACCAACATGGCGTCCAAAGAATATAGATGGCCGTGATATATCTTACTTCATAATTGACCAGTCGAATTACACTAGAGGAAATGGTTGCAAGATTGTTGGAAAGCCTTTGCACTCACATGAGGCGAAGCATTTCTTTTTCAATCGAGTGGTAAGCTTATGGAATGGACTTGCTAGATATTTTATTGAATGTTGTAGTATTAATTCGTTCAGAAATCAAATATATCGCTCTAAACCCCCAATTAATTACCAATGAATAGCCTCCCAACATTTGTTTTTACTTCCATAATACCTTACCTTTTGATACCTTTTGATCTGTTCGCCGCTCTTCTAGCGGCACCAAGGAGCGCGACGCCCCTCGTTATGGGTGGTGATCTGGTGCAGTAGACTGTTTGAAGCGACAGCTCGCTCCCTTGCGAGGATGGGCTCGTCTGGCACTTTTTGCAGTTCGACATCTAGGGCTCTTGAAGTTGTCTAACGAGATGTCCCTCATGTCTCTTACTCGCCGTGGGAGTTTGTTGAAGAGACGTGGGCCTCTGTGTGATAACCAGCCCTCTCGCAGAGAGCCCATAGCACCCCTGTTATTCATCCGGGGGATTTCGCATTCCCAGCCTCTCCTATCACTGAATTTCATGACTATCGGAGTATGTAGGTTTGGTACTAAACCCTCTGCGATTTTCCTCGTGTATATTATTAGGTAACGTTCTCTTCTACGTTCCAGTGAGTACAGATTCAGTGCTCTTAAACGCTCCCAATAGTGTAGATGTTTTATCGAACTTATATACGAAGTGAAATGTCTTTGTACACTCTCTACGTCATTTATTTCACCTGCTTTGTATGGGGATGTTAATACGCTACAGTATTCAAGCCGCGGTAGCACTAGAGATTTGAAGAATAATGACTAGGTAGGTTAGATAAAAGCATCAAGGATCAGTATATCTGTTGTTGCTTGTTTTCCTGTGTACTCCTTTGTACCACAGGATCTCCAGGTAGACCCATGGTGAGCGGAGACAATGGCAGAACATTATATTAATCTCTCTCTCTCGCTCTCAGATAAGGAGGAAACTCTAAGAGGTAGTAGAGGGACTGTATAATATAAAAAGTAAGGGGTCCCTAGGAAGCCATTTCACAAGAGTAGCGAGGCAACGTAACTTAAGCCATGGTAAGTTAAAAGATATAATAAATAGATAAATATTTGTTTTCCTATTTGCATGAAAGAGACAAAAGACAGGCTGCCTGTAACGAGTGTCTCCTCCAAAGCCAAAAGGGTGACAGAGAGCCAAATTCAAAGTACGTTGGGGTCCTAAATTCAAAATGCCTGGACACACGAAGTTTAAAGCAGTCTAAGTCATAGGATGAAGGAAAGATTGATTGAGGGAGAGAGTTCCAGATCGAGTTCACTTGTTGAGTAGAAAAGAAACATAAAATAAGTAGGCCTAAATGAAAACCACCAAATGTCATCTCTATCATATTATAGTTTTAACGCTATCTGTTAGGACGTTATGGGGGTTATTATGATATTTTGTTTAATTATTATTGAGAGTTTTGATTGACTTTTGCCATTTTCGAGCAACTTATTTTTATGTAGCCCCCCTAGAGAAATGCCTCCCCAGACCCATTTATGTAGCCCCCCTAGAGAAATACCTCCCCAGACCCATTTATGTAGCCCCCTTAGAGAAATGCCTCCCCAGACCCATTTATGTAGCCCCCTAGAGAAATGCCTCCCCAGACCCATTTATGTAGCCCCCCTAGAGAAATGCCTCCCCAGACCCATTTATGTAGCCCCCCTAGAGAAATGCCTCCCCAGACCCATTTATGTAGCCCCCTTAGAGAAATGCCTCCCCAGACCCATTTATGTAGCCCCCCTAGAGAAATGCCTCCCCAGACCCATTTATGTAGCCCCCCTAGAGAAATGCCTCCCCAGACCCATTTATGTAGCCCCCTAGAGAAATGCCTCCCCAGACCCATTTATGTAGCCCCTTAGAGAAATGCCTCCAGACCCATTTATGTAGCCCCCCTAGAGAAATGGCTCCCCAGACCCATTTATGTAGCCCCCCTAGAGAAATGCCTCCCCCAGACCCATTTATGTAGCCCCCCTAGAGAAATGGCTCCCCAGACCCATTTATGTAGCCCCCCTAGAGAAATGCCTCCCCAGACCCATTTATGTAGCCCCCCCAGAGCAAAGCCTCCCCACGTCCATTTATGAAGCCCCCTAGAGAAATGCCTCCCCAGACCCATTTATGTAGCCCCCCGAGAGAAATGGCTCCCCACACCCATTTATGTAGACCCCCTAGAGAAATGCCTACCCAGAACCAATTATGAATGCCCCCTAGAGAAATGGCTCCCCAGACCCATTTATGTAGCCCCCCTAGAGAAATGCCTCCCCAGACCCATTTATGTAGCCCCCCTAGAGAAATGGCTCCCCAGACCCATTTCAAACTAAAACACCGCCACATACTGTAGATCCCCTACAAGCTAATAATTTGACCACTTGCGAGTTTCGTTCTATAAGGAAGTTGGAGCTGTAGACATCAATATCAAGCATAATCCCAGCTAAAATACGGTTGTAGTACATACATAAAAACATAAAACCCAATTCAACATACTTTCTATCTATCAGAAACCTACATTATTATTGTATATATCTTTAATATCGATGTTCACGGCTCCAACTTCCTTATAGCCTGAAACTTGCAAGTGGTCAATTTAAGGGGAGGTATTTAGTTCCCTCCCTAGACCTCCATCAAACTTTAAAAATCACCCCCAAGACCCCCATTCAAGATAAATTTATATATAGTTTGTTTTCGGTGGAGAAATGTTCTGGCCGAAGGCCAGTTCCTTCTAAACTACAGGCTCGCTATCGCTCGCCAAGACGAAATCGACACCTAAATGGAACGAAAGCTCTTAATATTGACAAAGAGATGGGGCGAAAGGTCTTAAAATTACGAAACTAATGGGCCGCACGTCTTATAATATGAAAACTAATGGGGATAAACACGAAGGTGATCCAGAAAAAACCCTCCCCTTATTGATGATGATGCTGATGATGATAGTACATATAATTATATACTACCAGCTGACGGTAATTAATTATTATGGCTTCATCTTGATTTACTCCTCTATTAAGCCTCGGTCAAACCCCGGCTTAATAGAGGAGTAAATCAAGATGAAGCCATAACAATTAATTAATAGATGGAGGTTGGCCGGTTTTCTGGACCACTTTCTCCCTCATGTTTAGACCCATTAGTTTTCAGATGTTAAGAGGTTTGCCCTATTAGTTAGTCGATCTTAAGACCTTTCGCCCCATTTCTTCGTCAATATTTAGACATTTCGTGCTATTTAGGTGTCGATTTTTTCCCTGGCGAACGATAGTGAGCCTGTAATGTTGGAAGAACCGGCCTTCGGCCGAAAAATTTACAATTAATCTAGAAGGGGGATCTAATGGATGTTTTTTTGTTTTAATTTGATGGAGGTCTAGGGAGGAAACTAGACAAATAATGAATACATGCAAAAATCGCCCAAAAAGTTAACCATCCCCCCTTAAACAGATTTGGTAGGGAAATATGTTGTTCACCCATACAGTACCAGGGACGTAATTTTCATCATATTCTGGCAACAATTAGACAATTTTACTCAGATTAGGAAGGATTTGTGGTTGCTAAAAGGATTAATTGAGATAGTGTGCAGCCTTTTCATTGTTAGAGGTCCTTCCCAAGCTGAATACGATCATGTTATAGTTGCCAGAATAGAATACTAACAAAACGAGACTGTTACTGAATGTGTAAATAATGACAACTTGGCACTGATAAGAAGCAGAAACTTAATTGGTAGTATCTTTATTTTTACGTTCGTTATCGATAAATCAGTTGCTAAGAGATTCAATTTACCGTCAGCTAAAATAAAACCGAGTATAGTGATGAATTACGTGAGCCCCTTCTGTACCAGCGACGTCTTTTTAGCTTTATTTTGGCTACTATTAAACGATTTTATTTAGTTTAAAAAGGGCCTACAGCAATTAGCAGGCTTCAGACTATCTCACTTAACCCTTTTTACTAACACAAACCCTTCTTAAATTGCACACAATCGTCTACATATAGCTAGAATAAAATTAAAAAGACGTCGCCGTACAGAAGGGGTTAAAGGAGATGTTGATATTAATGGTAATGGTGTCTGCAGGTTTGTGTGTACATATTGCAGTGTGTGCCTGTGCTCTTACTGGTTCTGCTGGCTGCGGGCTCCTGTTCTGCTCAAGAATCACAAGCAGAAGGCGGCAGGAGTGAGTATTTCCCTCTTTCTACGACCTTAATATTGTCAAATGAAGATTTGTATATGTATTTCCCCTTTCCAACGACCTCAGTATTGTCAAATAGTGTTTATAAATATTTTTCCCTTCCTACGACCTCAATATTGTCAAATGGAGTGTTTATAAGTATTTTTCCCTTCCTACGACCTCAATATTGTCAAATGGAGTGTTTATAAGTATTTTTCCCTTCCTACGACCTCAATATTGTCAAATGGAGTGTTTATAAGTATTTTCCCCTTCCAACGACCTCAATATTGTCAAATGGAGTGTTTATAAGTATTTTCCCCTTCCAACGACCTCAATATTGTCAAATGGAGTGTTCATAAGTATTTCCCCCTTCCTACGACCTTAATACTGTCAAATAGAGTTTTTATAAGTATTCCCCCCTTCCTACGACCTCAATATTGTCAAATTAAGTGTTTATAAGTATTTTTTCCTTCCTACGATCTCAATATTGTCAAATGAAGTGTTTATAAGTATTTCCCCCTTCCTACGACCTCAATATTGTCAAATGAAGTGTTTATAAGTATTTCCCCCTTCCTACGATCTCAATATTGTCTAAATCGCCAAACTAATGGGGCGATCGTTTTAAAATTTCATAATCAATGGGGCTAAATATGAAGGGGGTCCAGAAAAAGCAATTACCTCCCCTTAATGCTCATCATTCTGTTCGTTAGGAAGTGTGAGGTTCTTCCTGAGATCGTTCACCACCACGACGGAGCTGTCTGTGTCTCTCACCACCACCATCACCCCATTCATATGTTACCATAGTAAGTCTCTCTCTCTCTCTCTCTCTCTCTTTCTCACCACCATCAGCCCCTTTATATGTTATCACAGGGAATATTCCCCCCCCCCCCTCCGTCTATCTCTCTCTCTCTTTTGTTTTCCACCACCATCAGTCCCTTCATATTTTGACTATACTATACATATACCTACTTCATTACCAACAGCATACCTCAGACGGTTTGGGCTGGTACTGAAGCAGGAATACAGAATAAAGAATACCACATTATTATCATGGATTTCTCAAAATGCTCATAGATGCTCATAAGCCCTACACTCAGCATATCCTTATATAGTTCAGGATGAGATTTATCAATGCAACTATGTGCATAAAATTCTGCCTTGTCTATACCCACCATTCTTCTGGACTAACATACAATGTAAATGTTTAAAGCAATTTGCATATGATAGAGGATAATCTAATTGAAATACAGATACCAGTATCTGTGGAAATTGTATAACTATGCTGTGTGGGTGTGTGTTTGTGTTCATAACAATGGGGTTAATTAAGCAAATGACCGGTGTTCTTCACATAATTGTATTATTTTTATATTAGTCTCAAATATGAATGTAACGTCCAGACGATGATATGATGATTTCAATGGAATAATGGCTCTTTGAGCAGTACGTATCGCTTTACAAGTGGTTGTCCCCTAACAGGATGAGAGGGAGGGGTGCTACTCAATAAACTTGCCTCTCAGAGCAAACTCAACATCAATTATTCTTACAGCCATAGCAAACCCAGCTCCCTGTGTAGGCCGAAACCTGAGACGGGCCCGAAAGCTCTCCCCCTTGGCCCAACACCCACCTGCAGACCTTGCCGCAGACCTCCTAGACCCCTCTGCCGAAACATTCTTTGATGATGGTGATGATGGTGAGGCGAGACGTGAGGGGGCCAGGCTGTTCTTCACCCTCCACCACCACCGTCACCACCACCTCCACCAACTTCTCCACCACCGTGTCCGTTTCGGCCGGGTGCTCTTTCGGGGGCTTCGTTGGGCCCTTCTGCTAAACGCCAACATGCAGACGACCAGGCTCTTATTAGACGATTTTATTTATTTATTATTATTATATTATTTAGGAAGGGTATGTGGAAGTCAGACGGTTAATTGAGATATTCTTTAGCCTTTTAATTCCCACAGATCCTTCCGCAGCTGTATAAAATCGTCTAATGAGAGTAAACATGTCTTTATATACCCTTTTAACCCAGACTGTACCGGCAACGTCTTTTTATCATATTCTGGCAATTATTAGACGATTTTAATAAGTTTAGGATGGACCTCTAGCAATAATATGGCTTCAAACTATCTCAACCAACCCTTTAAACTACCACAGATCCTTCCTAAGCTGCATAATATGGTCTAAACATAGCTAGCATGAAATATACCACACGTCGCTGATACTCAAAGGGTTAATTCTCACAGATCCTTCCAAGCTGTTTAAAATCGTCTAATGATAGCCAGAATACACTGTCATAATGATGTATGCTCATCAAAGGGTTAACAATAATGACATTCCTCAATGTTTATGCCAATTAACCACTTGCGAGTCTCGTTCTATAAGGAAGTTGGAGCTGTAGACATCGATATTGAGCAGAATTACCAGATAGAATAAGATTGTAGTACGGAATCAAATATATCAAATCAAATTCATCGTGCTTTCTATCCATCAAAAGCCTACATTACTATTGCGTTTCTGATCATAGTATGGATGTTTGCGGTTCCAACTTCCTTATAGCCTGAAAATCACAAATAGTCAGTTAGTTTATTTCTTGGGTCCTTGCTTGAGAATATTTGGAGTTTGGTAACTTTGTCCATTGCAAATTATGCCGTGTTTTGACAGTTTCCTTTGGCTACCACTGGACGATTTTTTCCAGCTACGGAAGGATCTGTGGGAATGAAAAGGGTAAAGACTATCTCAATTGACCCTCTGACTTCCATATGCCCTTCCTAATCTGAATAATATCATCTAATATTAGCCAGAAATCAGAACAGAAATGCGTATCTTGAAAGAGTTAAGTCATGTTTAGTCCCATTACCTTTGAGATTTTAAGACGTTCGTTACATTAGTTTGGCAATTTTATGACCTATCACCCCATTTCTTTGTCAATATAAAGACCTTTCGTGCCATTTAGGTGTCAATTGTTTCCTGACGAGCATTAGCGAGCCTGTAATTCTGGGAGGAACCGGCCTTCGGCTGGGAATTTTTCTACCGAAACATGTACACATATATTATGAAGGGGGGTCTATGTGGTGTTGTTTAAAGCTTGATAGAGGTCTAGGGAGCAAATTATAATCCCCCCTTAAGATGGGGATGAGTCAATTTCTTGCGAGCTTAAACACGGGCTATAGGTCCCTTAACCCCTTGAGTACTAGTGACATATGTTGTATTGTATTCTAGCTATATTTAGACGATATTCTGCAGCTTAGTAAGGATCTGTGGTAGTTAAATAGGTTGTTTGAGGTAGTTAGAAGCCTTATAAAATCTAGAGGTCCTTCCTGAGCTGAACAAAATCGTCTTGTAGTTGCCAGAATATGATAAAAGGGACGTCCCTGGTACTGTACGGGTTAAACAAATTATATACACAATATATTCCGAGCCCATCTTGTTAATAAAGCATTGGTGATGAAGTATAGCCTACAGTGTTTGATATCCCCAAGTAACTATAGTCCGTTCATTATATGTACGCCAGACATCCTGACTCCTAACCTCTCATAACTAAAAATTGACCCCCCTCCCCAGCTTCTTGCTCTGTATAGGGGTACAGTATACGCCCATGTATTGAGTATTGTTCGCATGTGTGGGTAGGCTCCACCAATACTGCACTTCGCGAAAGAGTAGAGTCAAAAGGATTTAACCTCACTTCCTCTTACTAGTTCTCTACAATCTCTACCTACACGCCGCAATGTTGCATATCTTTCACTCTTTTATCACTATTACAACAATCATTGTTCTTCAGAGCTCTCTCAGTGCATACCCCCTTGCTTGCGGCGAGTGCGAGGCACCCGCCTTTCAACACAGTCCCACTCCTATTCTGTCCAGCTTTCTAACCCAAGAATTAGCAGTTTCTCAGTCTTTCTTCTACTGAACTAGAGAACTCTGGAAATATCTCCCTCAATCAATCTTTCCTTCATCCTATGACATAGACTGCTTTAAACTTCGTGTGTCCAGGCATTTTGACCCCAACGTCCCTTGAATTTGGCTCTCTGTCACTATTTTGTCTTTGGGGGAGACACTCATTACAGGCAGCCTGTCTTTTGTCTCCTTCATACACATAGAAACAAAAGGTTAGGAAGGATCTGTGGGAATTATAAGGGTTAAGACTATCTTACTTAACAGTCTGACTTACCATGTACACCCTTCCTAATCTGAATAGAATCGTCTAATTATAGCCAGAAAACAGAACAGACATGTGTAACCGGATCTTCAAAGGGTTGAATAAATAATATAAATTATGCAAACCTACAGCTTGCCAACCAACCACAGGAGTGAAGCAGAGTCGAGGGTTAGCATTGTCTCCTTTCTCACAACTGGTCCTTTTTTGTGGTGCTGGATGAAACTTAAGGGTAAATTTATGTCTGAAAATGTCAAAACTACTGGGGCTAAACCTGAGGGTGAAAAGGGGTGAAGAAATGCTACAAATATTATCTCGATTATAATCGAGTCGTTTGTGAGTTGGTACGCATATAGAGGTTAACCCCATCCAGGTTTGTCATGTAAAAGAGTTCAGAGACCTTCATGAACTCTCTCTAATAAACTTCCTCCATTCATTCCTGTCATTTGCTAATTCTTTTGCTTCAACCATTCCCTTTTCACGCTTTGACACATTCTGACACCATATCATACCATCTTCTAGGCTTTCCACGCTTTCTTCTTCCTTCCACTTCACTGACATACAGTATATCCTGTTAAATATTCTTTCTTCAGGCATTCTTGTCATGTGACCATACTAGAGATGGTAGGAATAAACCCATCTTAAATAAGTATAAATAGGTAAATCCTATCAATATACCCCAAGACCCCTCTTCAAGCTAAATATATACATTTATATATGCATTTTTCCTGCTTCTAAATCTGTTGCAGGGTGAACCTTAATGACCTCAGTCTCTCTGCTATATATAAAGCCCGTGAACCATGAGTAGTGGTTATTCTTCTTTCCTATTTTACTCCAGCCATCAGGTCTGGTCTGGTATCGGTAGTGTTCACGTTATTGCCACAACAACACTATGGTAAGTTGGTGGCTCTTCTACACTCTAACGCTATTTGGTACAAGTTTTTGTTTTGTTTTAATCTTCCCTGTTTTGCTCCATTATATATTGTTATACCAGGGTTTTTACCAGGTTTTGAGATTGGATTTGGTAGGTTCTACTCAACTGGAAAAGTCAAAATCACACAACACGTGCATAGAAGAAATAAAGGATACATATGACACTTTGTCTACTCCTAGGTTTAACAATACTAATAGTTATGCGTGGATAAATTATTTTAAAATATATATAAACTTTCCTAGCACGACGAGGATCTGGAACGGGATCAGGAATATAATAGGAGTATTTACCTCTAAGTTAACTCACAAATAATTCAGGAACTCTCATAAAAACCTGTGATAAATTAGGCTAAGTTAATCGTATTGGACTCTAACTTATCTAGGTACCTTCGCACAGGTGAGAATTTAGGCAGAGTCAATACTTGTGGACTCTAACTTATGTAAGTACCTTCGCACAGGTGAGAATTTAGGCAGAGTCAATACTTGTGGACTACTTATACCTTGTTTCAGGGTATAAACTTTATTGTGAGTTTTCAATATTTACTCCTGAGCTAACACTTGTAGCTGGAGTGGTGATGAGTTGAGGTAACAGCTAGGGGGGTCTTCTGATTCTCCGTTGGGCCGTCCAGGTTGGCCTGTCGTGTGGATAAGTTGTTTGGGTTACAGATGGATTAGCTGGTTTTGGATCTTAAATGATAGTTCCTTAATGTCACGACATCGGGCACTTTCATCGGACGAACGCGAGTAGGTTTAGCCGGACATGTCTGGGGCTAGAGTTACTCGTCTATCCTGTTCGTTATGCTAATCGTTGATGAAGTTCCGTTTCGGTACTCTTGACTTAGGGTCTTTAATACAATGTCTCTAGTGTCATGACACAGTGACAACATATCGGGCTAACGCGAGGAGATAGCAAGATCATGACCTTTACTAATTCGCTCGATCTGCCACTGACCGTTATAAGAGGTTCAAAGAACTCGGGGAAAGTGTGTTAACCCTTTAATTGCAAGTGTCCGCTACCATGGCGTTGGACAGATGCACTAAGGACTTCTATATGTAGAGTGCCGATGTAACGGTATCTCGCAAAGCCCTGAAACTAGTCGAAGGATATTACCATGGCAAGTATCTCTCGGTAGTTTTTAGAATGCGGATTTAGTAAGAGAAGTAAGGTGGGGACATGTCCGCGAGTTTATACTTCTAGTACTAAAAGGTGCAGCCTATTAGGGATCTTATTATGGTTACGTATACCATGGTATGTGACAATAATAATTCCTCAATAGGGAAAAGAACTCCTCAGACCTTTAAGAGATATTCACCATGGCTTCAATACTCTGTTTGAATGGGAGGGTAATTGTAGGGCTAGATTGCCGACATGCCAGTTCATCAAGCCCTTAAGACGATTCACCTCATTAGTTTGGCGATAACACAACGTTTCAGGTGTCGATTGTTTTCTGGGTGAGCGCTAGCAAGCCTGTATATAGGCCTACAATTGCCCTCATAAGTTCGGTTCCTCTCTGTGATCTTATACATAGAAATATAATGCCCATGATTGAATAAACGAGTGTATTTTCTTATACAGTGGTTAACTCATCTGATTAGTCAACTGACAATACACAGAAACCACACTCGTAATTCATTCATACCAATAATACATTAATAAATAAGATCACGACGAGGAACAGAACATGTGAATAACTGTACCTACTCGTTATATTACATGCTTCTCTTATTAACCCCTTGAGGATTATGACGCGTTTTGACAGTATATTCTGGGTGTGATGTCCCGAGTTCGAATCCCGAGAGGACCATATGCTTTCATTAGTTTATTCAAGTGCATTAGGGTTTGTAATTGATGATTAATGTTAAGAACGGAGTGTTACTTAATTAGTAGATTTTTTTTTTCAGATTAGGAATGGTATATGGAAGTCAGAGGGTATATTGAGATAGCTTTAATTCTCACAGATCTTATTAAGGGGAGGCATAGGGTTTTCCTGGACCCTCTTCTCCCTCGTGTTTAGCCCCATTAGTTTTGACATTTTATGACGTTCGATCCATTAGTTTGGCGATTGTAACACCTTTCGCCCCATTTCATTGTCAATTTTAAGACCTTTCGCGCAATGTAGGTGTCGATTTTTTCCTGGCGAGTGATAGTGAACCTGTAAATTAGTAGAAATGTATCTTGAAGGTGGGTATTAGGTGTGAATTTTTAAAGCTTGATAAAGGTCTAGGAAGCAAACTAAAAACAATAAATGTAATAATAATAAAAGGCCAATAAAAACAAGATAAGCCTCCTGAAGGTGTATAAAATCGTCTAATGATAGCCAGAATAAACTGTCAAAACGCGTCTCGACCCTCAAAAGGTTAACCCGTACAGCACCAGTGACATGCTTTTCATTATGTTCTGGCAACTATTAGACAATTTTATTCAGCTTAGGAAGGACCTCTAGCAACAATAAGGCTTCAGACTATCTCAACCAACCCTTTCAACTACCACAGATCCCTTCCCAAGCTGCATACTATCGTCTAAATATAGCTAGAATAAAATATAACACGTCGCTGGTACTCAAAGGGTTAATTAAGAACCACTTCCACTGTATTTACTGAAGAGGTTAACCCTTAGAAGATTATGACGCATTTTAACACTTTATTCTGGCTATCATTAGACAATTTGACACAGTTTAGGAAGGATCTGTGGGAATGAAAAGGGTAAAGACTATCTCAATTAACTCTCTAACATCCATACACCCTTCCTAATCTGAATAAAAGCGTCTACTTCTAGCCAGAATAAACAGCAGAACGCGTCATAATTCACAAGGGGTTAATAGGAACAGTACGTAATATAACGAGTATGTAGGTCATTGTAGAGGCTCGCTATCGCTCGCCCAGAATAAAGGTGTCAATTATGTGGTTGTTGCAGGTGCGTGTGTGTATCTCCGGGGGCGTGTTGCGGGGCCTTCAGTGCCTTCTGCTGGTGTTGGTAATGGTGTGTGTCCGGACCTCCGCCACCGAACTCAGCCTGGGTAACAAAGGTAGGTCCTCTCTCTCTCTCTCTCTCTCACACTCACTCTCACTCTCTCTCTCTTTCTTCTTTTATTTCTTCTTCACACAATTAGGCCTATTTGCGGTAGCTAAGACCTATATGAGTGAGGAAGCTTAAGGGCCTGTCACACTGGCGTCCCGACCCTTCCAGACTTTAAAATGACTGTGTGTTTTGCCATGTCTGGTGCCAAGTCCTGCAAGGTCAGGGCAAGGTCAACGGAGTCATGGAAAGGACGTGTGAAGGCGTGGACACCCTCGGCATTTTTTTAACGTGTCCAAATAAGTCGGCCCTAGGTCACCACCTTCACTAGCGGCCGCAATAAACACAGGGGGGGGGGGGTTTGCGGGTCTCCTGTTCATCTATCGTTCACCAATTGCTTTTCTGTAGCTTTTGTATTGTCTAAAAAACAAGGACGAAACAGGGACGGGACAAGGACGGAAACAGATTACATCCCTGAAATGTTAATATAAACAGTTTGTCCTGTTTCTCGTTAGACTTTACTTACTTCTTGCAGGGGCAAGGTCGAGGCAATGTCGGGCGCAAACACTGTGGTCACTGCAAGGTCTCCAATATCTGGCCCAGATCCACAAATCTGTAAGGTCGGCCAAGGACGGCTAAGGTCAAGTTGACAAAGTCGTGTGTGTGAACTAGGTTTTAGAGGGCAGGTGCTGGGACTGCTGGGATTTGACTGCACCAATTTTCTAGATTTGAGGTTAGGGTGTGACTCCTGGTCAAGTGAAGGTATTGAGGGATAAGCCTTTACAACAGCACCTCGTATCTACTTTCCGAACAGTGATGAGAGGGAGAAGGGGTATTGGAGAGAGGAAGCTGTTGGAGTGAAATTGTTGTGCCCATCTCTCTCTTTCTCTTCTTCTTCTTCTTTGCCATCCTTTCCTTCCACTTTCCTTTACTATTAGGTTTGCCATCCCTAATAGAATTAAGATTTTTTTTACAAATTTATAATGAAGGGGGGTCTTGGGGTTGTTTTATTAGACTTGATGGAGGTCTTGGGAGGAAACTAGTATTATTATAAAAAAGATACATAAATGAGGACAAATAATAAGCTCTTCCCCCCTTAACAGTGTTCTCGTTTGTTGATCACAGAGATGAGGTTGTTCAGCTGAGGAAGGACCTCTCCCAATAATAAGACTTCAAACTATCTCAACCAACCCTTTTAACTACCACAGATCCTTCATAAGCTGCATAATATCGCCTAAATATAGCTAAAATATAATATAACATACTGTACGTCGCTGGTACTCAAAGGGTTAACAGTGTTCTCGTTTGTTGATGACAGAGATGAGGTTGTTCTTCAGCGCCACCACCACCACAGAGACGGCCATATCCTTCGCCACCACCGTCGTTCCTTTCACCTGCTTCAGTAGTAAGTATATAGGGTAGGGAGGCCAGAAATCGTAGCCCCTAACTAGAAATCCTGACCCCTAAATAGAAATCGTAGCCCCTAACTAGAAATCCTGACCCCTAAATAGAAATCGTAGCCCCTAGATAGAAATCGTAGCCCCTAAATAGAAATCCTGACCCCTAAATAGAAATCCTGACCCCTAAATAGAAATCGTAGCCCCTAAATATAAATCCTGACCCCCTAAATAGAAATCCTGACTCCTAAATAGAAATCCTGACCCCTAAATAGAAATCGTAGCCCCTAAATAGAAATCCTGACCCCTAAATAGAAATCGTAGCCCCTAGATAGAAATCGTAGCCCCTAGATAGAAATCGTAGCCCCTAAATAGAAATCCTGACCCCTAAATAGAAATCCTGACCCCTAAATAGAAATCCTGACCCCTAAATAGAAATCCTGACCCCTAAATAGAAATCCTGACTCCAAAATAGAAATCCTGACCCCAAAATAGAAATCCTGGCCTCTAACCTCTGTAACTCTAAAGGCCTAGGGCTAGAGTAGATGGGCTGTATATTTCCACACCTACAGTATAGTCCATGCATTATAGATAGGCCAGATATCCTAGCCCCTAACCTCTGCAACTCAGAAGGGGCTAGAGTAAATGGGCTGTGAATTTTCACACCTAATAAAAGCCATAAACCGTGACCTTTAATCACCGTAACTCAAAAAGAGCAAGAGCAAATGGGCTATACTTCCATATACTGTACTCCCATAATTAGAAATAGGTGGTCCTAGAATTTTTGTGAGTTATTGTACTTCCAGTCTAGTTACAGATACCAGTGCATAAAGGCGGTGTCACACGAGGTCTTTTTCCGTCAATTTTTACGAGCAATTGTAGTCTGGCATCTTCAGAAATTGAAGTTGCATCAGAATATTCAGCCACCTATTATAATCTACCTTCAGTCTACTATATGTTTTCCATTCCAAAGTGAAGAAGCCTCAACATTTTACTAGAAAAAAATCTTTATTATGGAAAATTGCCGGAAAAAGCGCTCATGTGACACCGGCTTTAATATTATCAAAATATTGCCAGCATATAGATTTGGATCAAAAGGTGATGATTAAAGCTTTCATATCATACCCCCCTAGAGCGATTTTCCGTCAGTTTTTACGTACGGGCAATTGTTGTATGACAGCTTCAAAATATAAGTTCAATAAGAATCAAACTACCTAACTTAATCTACCTTCGATCAAGTTTCCGATACCAATGCGAAAGACCCTCAAAATAGTACGAGAAAAACTTGCTTATCGAAAATTGCTGGAAAAATCGCTCGTGTGCCACCACCTTAACTTATTTAATTATTTCTAATTTTTTCTTGTTTAGATTGCATGTTGTTTGTTAATGTTTTTTCTTTGTTCATTTGTTTTATGTTTGAGTACCCTTTGAAGATTTTGCCGCATTTTAACAGTTTATTCTGGCTATCAGTAGACGATTTTATACATATTAGGAAGGATCTGTGGGAATTATAAGGGTAAAGACTATCTCAATTAACCCTCTAATTTCGACTTACTCCTCCTGATCAGAATACAATCGTCTAATAATAGCCAGAAAACAGACAAGAACAGTAATGCGTAATCGTATCTTCTAAGGATCATGACGCGTATTACAGCTCAGTCTGGCTATCATTAGGCAATTTTATTCAGTTTTGGAAGGCCCTCTAGCAGTCAAAGGGGTAAAAACAATCTCAATCATCCCTCTGAATAAAAACAAATCCTTCATCTATCTATCTATCTATCTATCTATATGCTCAGGCCCAATCCCCATTTTTCCGATTTTAATTTTTATTTTCTGTTATTCTATTTTATTGTTTTTTTATTTTTTTCTTGGGGGTGGCCGACTCAAGACAGAGCAAGAACAGGGAAAACACAAAAACAACATAAAACAATGAACAAACACAGATAAAAACACAAATTCACACACATCCTTCATAAACTAAATAAAAGCATGTAATGATAGCCAGAATCAATTGTCAAAACGCGCCATGATCCTCAACTTAGGGGTCAATATTTAACACATGTTTTTTGTATTGCCATAACTAAAGAAGGGAAACATCCGATTAAGGGGGGTGACCTGGGTTTTTTCTGTCCTTTTCTATCTTTCTCTGGCTTGTATCCATTTGGCCCCATTCACCCTACTGTTTTAAGACGTTTATCCCCATCCAGGTGTCAATTTCTTACTGGTAGCGAGCCAGCATATTTTTTATTTTTGTTAGACAGCAGGCTAAATTTGTACATTTTTCGATAGAAAAATGTCTCTGGCGAAGCCGGATTTCTTCATATAATGCTGGCTCGCTATCGCTCGCCAGGAAGAAATCGACACCTAGATGGGGATAAACGTCTTAAAATAGTTGACTGAATGGGGCCGAATGGATACAAGCCAGAGAGAGAGAGAAAAGGACAGAACTAACAAAAAGCAGGTCACCCCCCTTAATAGAGATAACCTTTTCAAGATCCATTTACGCATTTCTTGTCTGTTTTCTGGCTATTATTAGACGATTTTATTCAGATTCGGTAAATGGGAGTCAGAGGGTTAATTGCGATAGTCTTTACCTTTATAATTCCCACAGATCCATCCTAACTTAGCTGTGTAAAATCGTCTAATGATAGCCAGAATTAACTGTCAAAATGCGTCATAATCTTCAAAGGGTTAAACGAGTTTAACAATTTCCAGCCGCTGCAGCCGCTGTTACTTGTGCGGGCCGAAAACTCCGAAGAGCTGCCAAGAAGTCTATCATCGGAGAGGACTTCATCTCTCTCACCGACATCGAGTCCTCCATAGCTTTGGATCCCGTTTTGTTACCGGTTGAAGAGGATCCGACTAGCGACGGTCGGCTCTTCTTCAGTAAAACACGCTTCACCACCACCACCATCACCGCCACCACCACCTCCACCGATACCTCCACTACTGTCTCCCTCTCGGCTTTGTGTACCTTCCCCGGCTTCATCGGGCCGCTCTGTTAGTCTCTTGGTTTTAGACCCACTATACCCTGTTCAGGATAGGTAGGCCTGAAATCCTGACCCAAAACTGTAACTCAAAAAGGGCTAGAGCAAATGGGCTGTACATGTCCACACCTATTCCCTGGCTCACTCTTCCCAAATGGTAGAAATATTTGCTCGGTTACTGAAGTCGTTTTTGAGTTATGAGAGGCTGGGGTAGTGATTGTTTGGCCTACCTGTAATGAACAGGGTATAGATACGAGATGGTGATGCTGGTGGTGGTTGTGGAGTGCGAAGGTCGGATCTTCTCTGTTGCCCCTCATATCCACTCCTCCAGGGCTTGGGCTCAATAGTAATATGCAATGTGTATTTTAGACCCCTCTGTAAATATATAATGGTATTCATGCATATTTTGTTTTTATTAAATCCAATCGCTATCCCTCTCCCCAATGTAATTTACTCTCCCTCCCCCCCCCCCCACAACCCCTCTCTCTCTCTCTCTTTTACTATTTA
This sequence comes from Paralithodes platypus, assembly GCA_032716605.1. NCBI lineage: Eukaryota > Metazoa > Arthropoda > Malacostraca > Decapoda > Lithodidae > Paralithodes > Paralithodes platypus. Next base: position 6,784,070 of record CM064483.1, read on the forward strand.
TATATTATGATGCATATGATGTTGGTCTAAGTAAAACATAATAATATACAATACCAACTACCTAAAGACCAACTTATGCTTAGTTTTCACTATCAATATATTCACAAATATTTACATATAATTTATTAATAGGAATGTATGAATTTGCTCTCACTTTCTCACACACACACAAACACAAATACATGCACACACCTCACAGAGACACACAACACACTTAAACATATAATTAATTCGCAGTTATGCACACTATTTGCTTAACCTCTTCAGCACTATGACGGTATTTTCATCCTATTCTGGTTACCATTAGTTTTTCTTTAGCTTATAATATACCTCTAGGACTCAAGGGGGTAGATACAATCTTAATTAATAAGCCCCTTTCAAACATTCAAGAGTCGGGCGGCTAGAAGCGGCGACCAGCTATTTGGCATGCCATTCGCTAATATGCATAGCGATGCCATGCGTAGCTTTGCATAGCGAGGTCGGCACTACCAAGATAAATACAGTACTGTATATCTTGGGCACTACTACTGGACATGCGTGGGCAGTCGGCTACTGGCCAAACATCTTTTAGCGTGTCCAAAATGTGGTTGTCAGTTCGAAGCGGAAAAAGGCATTCTTAGGCCATTGACAGTAATGCATAGGTCTGCTTTGCTCTTAGCTCTTAGGAGCTATGTGATGCGTATTAGTTGTTATTCGTGGTGATTCTGTGTGTGAAAAATCTATGCCGCATTGCTAAACATAATACTAAAAGCTACTAATAGCCAAGGTCTCTATACCTGCTAATAGCCACGACAACTCCGTGTAAATTCTGTATGAATGCCATTATGTGCTACTCTGATATAAGTTGTAGGTACTATTAGCGATTGGTAGCGATTAGTAGTGATTCATAGGCCAATAATAACCGTTGTAAAAAACACTTGTAGCGAATGCGTTGTAACTCGTAGCTAATGCGTATTTCACTAAGTTATTTGTAGCTATTTGTGTAAATGCCCCGAAACGTTGAATGCGTGGCTATTTTTTACCAAGAGTCACAACGATGCTTCGTATCGAAAGTCGTGAATGTGTGAAAGCCCCTTAATCCCTCTGAATAACATAGCTTAGGAGGGATCTGTGGGAATTAAAAGGGTAAACAATATTGCAATTAACCCTGTGACTTCCATCTACCCATCTAATCTAATCAAAATAGTCTAATATTAGCCAGAAAACTGTCAAAAACACGTCATATTCCTCAAGTCCTAAGGGGTTAAAAGTCTTGAATAAAGTAGGATGGAAAAATTAATAACGAAATAAGTGGAAAAACAACGTTCAAGTATATTGGGTTTCAAATTATATATATACAGGGGAAAACAAAATACCTTTATACAAAACTAAAATTATAGTTTATTCATTATAATTAGGCTAAACATCTTGACCACCAACCTCTATAAACGAGCTAATATTCCTACCATTTGGGTGTGAAGATTTACAGCCGATTTGCTCTAGCCCTTTTTGAGTTACAGAGGTTTGGGGTCACGATTTCTGGCCTACCTATAATGACTGGACTATACAATATAACTATGTCTGGGAAAAAATCTAACGAAGCTCACACAAGCATACAAACAACAACGCAAACAAGATGGAAGGATTATATTATAGTCTATTCACTACAATTAGGCCAATAATCACGACTCCCTAGCATCTTGTAATTAAAAAAAGGGTTGGAGCAAACGGGATATAACATTTCACACATGCTGTATTTCCTGGTAGACTATTCCCATTTGGTAGACATGTAAGCTCGATTGTTCAAGTCCTTTTTGAGTTATAAGAGGCTATAGGTCACGGTTTCTGGCCTACTTATAATGAACAGACTATAGTGTCCATAATATTTTCGATAACAACTTCAAGTACATCAATTGTGCAACACATACACTCGTTTAAAAATTAAAGATAAAACAGGATAGCCTCAGTTATTTCCTTGATCCTCAGCTCGTGAACTGGAGAACAAAGTGATTAGCCTATATTACAAAACACATTAAAATTCATGGTAAATAGAGAAGACTAGCTTGAGCGTCTGCCCGGTAGCTTAGATTCCTGCCCCGGTTGACAAGGAAATCTGTCCCCGTAGCTTAGATTCCTGTAACGGTAGCTTGAACTTCTGCCCGTGTATCTTGGACATCTGATCCGCTAGCTTGTATTCCTGTTCCGATAGCCTCAAGTTTTGTACCAGTAGTGCGGATTCCTGCTCCGGATGTCTCAATTTCTGTCTTAGTAGTCTGGATTCCCGCTCCGGTATCCTGGAATTCTGCCCCCGTGGCCTGGAATCCCGTGCCGGTAGCCTGGAATCCTGTGCCGGTACCCTGGAATCCTGCGCCAGTAGGCTGGATTCCTGTGCCGGTAGCCTGGAATCCCGTGCCGGTAGCCTGGAATCCTGTGCCGGTAGCCTGGAATCCCTCGTTGTTATCCTGGAAATCTGCCCCAGTAGCCTGGAATTCTGACTCTGTAGCCTGAATTCCAGCACCGGTAGCCTGGACGCCCTTCGCCACGACTCTCGCCACTGCCATCATCTCCTGACTAGTGAAGGGGCAGGCAGGGTACTTGTGGCTGCAGGAGGCCCCACCACCCGCAGCACCTGCTGCAAGGGCCGCCTCGTACGCTGCCCGGGACTCGTCAGCTCCTACCCCACGCTCGGGTGTGTGTCTGTAAAATTTATTAGAAGTGCGAATAAACTTAGTATTAACCTTGATAATGAAGTCGGATCTTGATTGGGTTAGTGACCATTTCAACCAACACAGGCTCGAAAGGATTAAGACAAAAAGTTAAGTAACCTAGTAGGCTATATGACCCTCTCCTCACTTCTTTCACGACTGTAGTTTCAACTTAAGTGGAGATATTCATAAATTTTCTTCATATCTAGCAGAGTAAGTATCCCTCAAGAGAGAAAGAGATCTGCATGAATATGTTATACTCAGCAAGTATTCCACTTTTGACCAAACCCCATGTCAGGATTGCATCAGTATTTGTGTATTCCAAACTTGTGTACATAGTTCCAACCAATATAATCAGATTTACTGAGTTGTCAGTACTTACTTGACAACCTCCAGTACTGTCCGCTCATCAGGCTCCAGTCCGCTGTCCGCTCTTGCTGCCAGCTCACACACCAGCCGTAGTCCGCACCCCGTACCATCCGCAGCCGCCACCTCTGCAAAGTATTCTGCATCCTCGTCTTCTTCATCTTCCTTCTCTTCTTCAGCCGCTGATTGACTAACCTCGGGCTGTTTCGAGGAAGGAATTTGAAGGGAGTTAAGAGTGTATCACACGGTTGTATTATACTCAGATTGATCTGGACTACCCGAGAGCATTATCTCAGAATTGAGGTGAGCCTAGCCAAATTATTGGACAGAACAATCACAACCTAAGATAACATAAAGCCACGCCCTCTCATGATGCGGCCCGGGTCTCAACTTCAGCCTCCTCCTCAGCTGCTGGCTACCGGGAGTTTGAGGCCTTGACTATCACTTGAGAAGGGGAACAGGTCAGAGGTGAAGGTATTGAGGGATAAACCTTTTCAACGGTACCTCGTATCTACATTCTACTTTTCCTATTTTTCTGAAGAGTGTAGAGAGGGGAGAAGGGTTGTTGGAGAGAGAGGAAGCTGTTGGAGTGGCTTTGTTATGTGTGTTATTAGTCTGTATACGTCGTCGAGGTGTCCCCCGACTGGGTGCAAGCATGTGAAACATGCTAGGACGTACTACAACACCCACTAAATGTCCACCTGGGCTGGGATCGAACCTCAGGATGAGTCTTTTTAAGCCCAAGATCCATAATGGGACATGGTTTAGCTCAGATGTTGGCTGGCAGTGTATCTAAGGTTTAGCTTAGTCGGCTCTGCTCGGGTTAAGCAGTTTTATGGGATAATTGTTTGTATCTTTGTTTGCTAGTCATGCATTGGGACTCTTCATAATTTGTTCTATATATATTTTTGCTCTCTTTCCCTCAACTTACAATTGTATGTAACCTGGAATCGTGAGTGTTCCTTCTCCTGCGGTGTCCATGTCCCCCCGAAGTCACCCCCACAGAGGAGTAACTGGAATAGCTGCTCACCTCCCCACCTCCGAAGCCGCCACTGAATCCTCCACTTCCATGACCACCTGCGAAACCTCCCCCTATTCCGCCGCCTCCGATTCCACCGTCGTATGCTCCACCTATTCCACCACCTCCAATTCCTCCTCCCCCTATTCCGCCGCCTCCAATTCCACCCTCGTATCCTCCCCCTCCATGCCCACCTCCGAAACCTCCCCCTATTCCCCCGCCTCCAATTCCTCCCTCGTATCCTCCCCCGCCATGTCCACCTCCGAAACCGCCTCCAATGCCACCCTCGTATCCTCCCCCTCCACCTCCTCCCCCTATTCCTCCACCTCCAATTCCCCCTTCGTATCCTCCGCCAATTCCCCCTCCGTAACCTCCCCCTCCAAATCCTCCACCTCCATCACTGATGACTCCCCCACTCTCGTAACCCCCTCCAGCATGAGCACCCACTCCACCAAATCCACCTCCGATACCTCCTCCACCTCCGCCATATCCACCCCCTCCACCAATCGCACCTCCATGGCCTCCAATCTCTTTGCCGTAGCCTCCTCCACCAATATCAACGCCAAAACCTCCCCCAATTCCTCCACTACCATGATCTCCACCATGTCCAATATCTCCACCATAACCACCTCCACCATGTCCCAAGTTTCCACTAAACCCTCCTCCAATACCTCCACTTCCACCATGACCAAGATCTCCACCATACCCTCCACCTCCATGTCCTACGTCTCCACCAAACCCTCCACTTCCACCATAACCTCCACCGATGCCTCCTCCACCATACCCCCCAGCAATCCCTCCACCCCCATATCCTCCACCAATCCCTCCACCCCCATGTCCTCCACCCCCGTGTCCTCCACCATAGCCTGATTCAACGATAATAATTCCACCACCATGACCTCCCCCTCCTCCTCCATGGTGTCCTGTGAAGAATATAAAACATGTGATTTAAAATGTATTCAATAAAGGTGAATTAGTATGACATTCAATAGCCAATCCTATAATCCCTAAAAGGTTAGTCAGTCAGTAACAAATTCCGAAATCCCAAATATGGTAAGAGGGCGTCAGCAGTATATAAGAGAAAGAAGAGAAGACACCGACATACTAAAAACATTCACCACTTCGCTCCGTTCCCATCCATGCATCAGCTCTCCCAATTATTGGCTTCACCTCGCCTGTTTTCCATTCGTTCAGTCATCTAGACATTATTTATATATTTATTTATTATTTTTTTGTTTAGTTTAGTTTTTTAGACCCATTCAATTTCTTGCTCTGAACCGGGGTATGATATGTAGCCTACTTGTATCGAACATTGTTCACATTTTTGGAGGGTTCTATCCCTGCAGGTTAACTCTTCTCCAAAGGTGGTGTCAAACGCATTTAATCTAATTACCTCTGCAATTATTAACGTGTTCCTATTTATTTCCAATCACCAAATTATTGCACATCTCTCTCTTCTATTGCTCTTGCCATCAACTAAGTTGGCACCCACCTTGTAACATATTCTCACCCCTATTCTGTCCAACCCAAGCCAAGAATTAACCTTCTCAGGAGCCGATGCGGCATTTCTTATCTGTTTTCTGGCTATTATTTGACGATTTTTTCAGATTAGGAAGGGTATATAGAAGTCAGAGGGATAATTCTGATAGTATTTATCCTTTTCATTCTCACAGATCCATCCTAAGTTACATAACATCGTCTAATGATAGCCAACATAAATTGTCAAAGCGCGTTATGATATTCAAGGGTTAACTGACATTCATAGTCTTTGTTTTACTGAACCCTTGAACTCTAGTGCTCGATTGCATAGTAGGCTACATTTCCCCCTCTTATTAACCCCTTCTGTACCGGCGACGTCTGTTAAATTCTATTCGATTTATATTCGGACGATTTTATGAAGCTTAGGAGGGATGCATGGTAGCTAAAATGATGAATTGAGATAGTCTGTAGCATTTTAACGGGTACGCGTCCTTCCTAAGCTAAATAAAATCGTCTAACATTTGCCAGCATAACGTCACCGTTATTGAACGGGTTAAGCCTTAAAACGCCATTAAATTCATACCTCCTCCGTGATGTCCGCCGCCGCAACCGCCACCACAGCCCTTTCCTTTACCCTTGAACTTGAACAGCCCTTTTCCGCAACCCCCTCCACATCCACCACCGCAGCCTCCCCCACCATAACCGCCGCCATATCCACCACCACCACCACCATAACCGCCGCCATGACCACCACCACCACAACTGCCACAACCACCTCCATAACCCCCATAGCCGCCGCACTTCGCCAGGAGGGCCAACTTAACAGCACCTGTGAAACAATGCAAAGCATTATGACATGAACGCCTTCAATAGGATGAACTTTTTATTCAGGTGATTATTAGATAACTTTGTTCAGTAAAAATTATCTCCATTAACCGTATGTCCTTCCTAAACTGCATTTAAGGGGAGATTTATAGATTTATTTAGTTATAGCCTAATGAAACCCAGAAAATACAAAAATGGCATCAGCATAATGTAACGAAAGGGTAAACAGCCACAACAAATCATGTCATCATTGGATGCAAAATCCCAGCTAGATCATAGCCTACAGCTAGGGTGTCCCGGGAGGAAAGGCCAGGGTAGGCTATAACTCTGGGAAATAAGTTAAAAATATAATATTTTAGCCTATAGACCTCGGGAAAAATATTGTGTGAGCTACCAAAATAGCAAACTTTTCATCAAAAACTATATAGTCGGGGAGTAAAATAAATTGGGGTTTATAATGTCCTCACCGAGAACCCCTAGAGTAGCCAGGCCCGCTGCAGAGCCAAGCAGTCCCTTTGCCAGCAGCAATGCACCCAGTCCTCCACCTATGGCCCCTGCACCACCCTTGGCTGCGATGAGGGCCGCTATCTTGGCTACCACCGGTCCACTCAGCACCAGCGAGGAGTCCACCATCAGCACTCCCGCCGCAGCTACCACAGCCGCCACTAACAACCACCGCAACCGCATCCTGAAACATTAATTATATTTAGGGGTCAATACAAAATGCTGAACAGCTATGAAGTTTTATAAAGATCATCTTATTTCTACCTTAGCTGCATTATGTAACATGTGTAGAACTTTACATTGACAGTACGCTACCATTCCACATGCACCCTATACACATTATAGCCTACACAACGGTAGGCGGTTGGATAACCTTCCCCCCCAAACAAGCAAGAGATTCGATCGAATTGCCAGGTTAAATACAGTCAAACAAAGACTACACAGCATTACAAGACACACTGTTCAACTTAATGTTCATTTATTTATATTATTGTACTCATTAATCCATATTATCCACCTAATATAGCCTACTACAGCCTTGATAAAAGTAAACTCGGAAATGTAGACAACATGCATATAAACAACATATGAGGAGGAACACTTTATTTACAATAATTGACCTGGTGAAGCTAGGCCTATATGCGAAATGTCAATAGACAAAAAAATACGTAGCCATGTCTATTTTAAAATATTGAGGGCGTGGTATGACAGTAGATACAAAGGGCCAGCTGATGCTTTCAAGTTTTTCTAGAAGAAGAGCCAGGATTCCCGCCGGTTTGACTCGCGAACTCATTGGCTGTTTGACGTTTGTAAACAAAGCAGTGCGAGTGCTAAGATAACCTTTCTATACCGTTAGTATAGTGCCAATAACTGTAGCAATCAGTCTCAGCAACATATGAAGTTACAGTGATCAGAAAAATACGAATCAGATTAAATTTAGAAGTGTTGTTGATGCCTAAAATCTCTGTTGAAATGACGAAAGTGTGATCGACTGTCTGTGCCATCCCCAGCTGGGTTTTCCTCAAAATTTTTGCTTGTGCGAATGGATAGTGATTTATTGGCTATTTAATGGTAGAGACCAAATTTAAAGTAATATTCGCCTAGAACACTGACTTTGAATTTTACATAACGAAGGAACATGATATCTTTACTAAAATGACTGGAGGTGGACCGTGGAAGCGGCGGCAGGTTGATTGGGTAGCTGTCGTCTCGTGGGGTAAAGTACTCCTGTGAAATATTGGGTGCGAGTTGCTGATGATAAATTGAACCTCTTAGCAACTGATTTATCAATAAATAATAGACAAATAAGAAACTACTATATCACTGCATTATAGCCTATTATTGTCAAGTTTTCATAACACATGTGGCTATGAAATCTTTGTAACCTAATAGCCTAGCTGAGAAATGAAGATTAAATGAGGACAGCCAATATACTGTACCATCAACTGGAAAAATATAACATAATACTGTAGGCTATAGTCTTAGTTAGTCTACTTGTATCAGAGTTCAAAGTAGTACCAGGGTAAATCTGCATATAGGCCTAGTCCTTTTTTCGAGTGTTATTTTTTTTTGTAGCCTATAGGCCTAAACTAGGCTGTTGCTAGGCCTAACTAAAATATAGATAAACTTAATTTAAGTCATCTATTCAGCACATTCTTGTCAAAGTTGTCATAAGAACGCAATTTGTAACTTGGGTAGGCTTACTACAAATATTTGGACTTTGAAATGACATAGAGCCTAGGCCTACCGGAAATCAACATGGTTGTTTCATGATTGTCAGTAGGCAGCTCGCTCTCTGACCACTTACAAGGTTCAGGCTGTAAGAAACTTCGAGCTGTAAACGTCGGTATATTAGCATTACTAAAAACAAATAAAATAAAAACAAAAATAAAAGTAGTAGGCCTAGGCCTAGTTGCCAGAGTATATAGATAGATAGACAAAATTGTTGTGCATTCATATATACAAAAAGTATTATTCAATGTACCGGTACTTACTATTCACCAGAAACCTACATTATTATTGCGTGTATTAATTATACCGATGTTTACGGCTCCAACTTCCTGATAGGCGAAACTAGCAAGTAGTCAATTGAATGTCAATGTTTATATTATTATTATTTACATATTTACATAATATGTAAGATGCTGCTGGCTGAATACTCTTCAGAAAGGTAAGGTACCGGTACAATATTGATTATGAAACTGTACCGTACTAATTATTATTTTTTTTTTTAGGCCTATACTATAATTATGTTTTCGTCCACATTTTGTACCGTTATTTCCTCCTGTACTATTGCTATTGTTATATGCATTGTATATTTTTATTGAGTTCGATTGTTGAGTATACCGGTAATTATTTGTATTAATCGGTATCATTATTTTGTTGATGAATATATATTTGTTTGAAGTTTTGTGCTGGTATCGTACGTGTGAATGTATGGTGACACCATTATTGATCTGTTGACTATTTTTTTCTAATTTCTCGTCCATTCCATGCCCGATCAATGAAATTGGACCGTAATTTACCTTAAAAGAAGTTAAGATAAAGTAAACTAGGTTAAGTTATGTAACTTAGGTTAGGTAAATTAGGTTACTTTAGGTAAGTTAGGGCCTGTTAGGCAAGGTTAGGTAAAAGCTAAGTTATGTACGGTACGGTAACACTAACACGTGGTTTTTAACAGTAATGACGGTGCATAGTGAGTGGGTGGATTAAGCTGTATGCAAACCCATCCCACTTTCATGTATTCAATCATCTCTACAGTATATATATATATATTTTTTGTTCTGTATAATTTGAATTTGAAAATTGAGGCTTAAAATAGACTGAGTCACATCGAAAAAAAAACCGTTTAATTTGTCAGCAAACTCGTGACTGACTGAAAACATTCCAAATCTAAGCAGGTGTCAAGCGCTTTTCCTGGCATTTTTTTTGGTTCAAGCAATTGTGGTCTGGTATCTTCTTAATTAAAGTTGCATATTATTACAATCTCTTAGTCATATAAAGTCAGCCTAGTTGTCAATTCCAATGCGAAAATGCCAAGAAATAGTACCTGTACGAGTAAAAACCTGTTCAAAGACGGAATAGCCTAAGTGCTCGTGTGATATCGCCTTAACCCCTTCACCACCATTACGCAATTTTCATCCTATTCTGGTTACCATTAGACAATTATCTTTAGTTTATAATCTACCTCCAGGACTTATATGGGTAAATGCGATGTCAATAAAACCTCTGATTAACATAGGTCTTACACTGCACAAAATCGTCAATATTTTAGCCAGAATATATGGTATAAACTATAAAGGCGTCATGGTGCTGAAGGGGTTAAATTAGCCAGGGGGTAAAGTTCGGCAGGAAGTGGCTAAAGCCGGAGTCATACGAGCCCTTTTTCGAGCAATTTTTACGGGCATTTTTTTTTCTGTTTTTCTATATTCCAACTTACTTCCTCTCGGGCATAGGCTGAGAGCCTTAACATTCACCGCTTTACAATGAACAGTGAAGCCCGTGAGGTCTTGTTCCAGTCTAGGGAGTGAGACATGTGAAGCACGTAGAGTACAACGAGCACCTGCCATCTTGCCTTCACATGAGGCACGGTGCTCACTCATGGCCCGAAACAACCCCATCTCTTAAGCCACCTCGTTCCCGTGCTTCACTGTCTCAACCCCTACACTCGGACTCTCACACTTACACACACACAACGCCACCTGTTGAGCAGATAACTCACCAGGCATTGCACCCCTATAGCATATTTTGAATATGGGAATATTCATACAGTGCTGTTTAATCAGGGAACAATGAGGGTATTTTATTGAAGTTTCGGTGGGCTTGTGGTAATGCACTGATACCAGGTACAGCACAAATTGCATCCCAATAATATCTTCCCATTGATACATCGGGATTTGAACCCGGGACCTTTGGATTACCAGGCCAGTGGCAAGACCACTCCACCACACCTCCCCTAAATTATGATCTGGAAGCTTAAAAAATTACACTTTATCAGAATTCACCGCCTAACATAATCTACCTTCAGTTTAGTTACCGATACCAGTGCAAAAAAGTCCCGAAATATAACGAGAACAAACTTGCTCATGGAAAATTGACGGAAAAGGCGTTCGTGTGACAGTGGTTTAAAGTGTTGACATTGTGACGATCGATTTTCGGGCCCGGACGGTATTTCCTCGTGAATTGGAGTTTTAAAGTCCAGTATTTCTCTAATACTTCAAGCTCGTTTACCTCTCGTGGGGGGCGTGTTTTAGCATTGCAGGTGTTGGTGAATATTTTATGATCATGATTGTTGAGATAATGAGTTCCACTTTTGAAAAATAAATAGCCTAATATATATATATATATATATATATATATATATATATATATATATATATATATATATATATATATACCGTATATATATACACACAGTATATACCGGTATAATTATACGGTATAATTATATAATGAATTGTAAGAACGAGTTTCAATCTTTGTTGAATATTTCAAAACATGTACCGGTACTGTACATCTGAAATATGTACGTGGAAAACGTACATATGAAATATGTACAGTCTGAAAACTGTCTACGTGGTGCGATGCATAAGGTGTTGATTTTCGGTGTGAGCATCCTGGATTCGAATCCACGGACTGCCACATGTGTTTGTAAATTTCATTAATCGATTTTAGGAGTATAGTTGGTTGTTGGAAGGAACATAATAATATACCTCTATTATTATCGCCTGAATTCAATACAATACTAATTATTATTTTAATTTTAAGGATTATGTTTATGGTGGGTTCTATGTATAATAAAATTAATCCCTTATTTGTCAGTATGGCATATTTAAGCATTAGGCCTACTGATAATTATCTACCGTAATGGAGTATTTTCTATGGGCGTAAAGGGTTGATTACAATGTATAAGGAAAGCGAAATATGGGTTTATAAAGAAGTGAGAGAGCGAGCGAGAGCGAGAGCGCGCGGAGGGAGAGCCATGTTTAGAAAGCGGCTAAACGTATGAAGCATATAGGAAGAAAACGAAGCAATGGAGTAAACATTATGGAAGGGAAAAATAATCTCGTAAGGGGAAAATATTTTTTTGTTTATACCGGTACTCGTTATGAGTAGGCCAGAAATCGTGACTCCTAACCTCTGTAACTTATAAAGGGCTGGAGCAAATGGGCTATATATTTCCACACCTATTCATTGGGTGCCTCTTCCCATGTGGTAGCAATATTAGCTCGATTACTCTGGTCGTTTTCTTTTAGTTACAGAGGTTAGGGTTCACGATTTCTGGCCTACCTATAATGAAGGGGCTATAGGGACTGGGATAAAGCAAGGGAAGGACAGCTTGGAAGAACTGAATAAGAGAATGAAGGCATGTGAGAAATAACAGGACAAAGGATACAGGCGAAAGGAAGGAAGGAAGAGTGTAAGATATTTAAGGCATGGCATAAATTAAGGAAGGAAGGAAGGAAGGGTGGAAAGAAGAGTGAAAGTAAGGAGTTAAAATTATAGAAATGTTAGGAATAGAGGGATGGAAAGAAGGATGAGTGAATGGAAGGAGCTAGAATGATAGAAAAGGAATGAAGGAACGAAGGAAATGTGAATAGGAGTTATAATGTCAGAAAATGAATGAATGGAGGAAGGAAATGCGAATATAAGGAGTTAGAGAAAAGGAAGGAAGGAAGGTAGATTTAAATGGAAGGAGCTAGATATGATAAGACAAGAAGTGAAAGAAGTAAGACAGGCAGGAAGGTATGACAGAAAGAAGGAATGATGGGTGAAAGAAGCAAGAAAGGGAAGAAGACAAGAGGTGAAAGAAATAAAGCTGGTAGGAAGGTAGGAACGAAAGAAGGAATGATGTGTGAAAGAAGTACCGGTAAGAAAAGGAAGGAAGGAAGGAAGGAAGGGGAGACATACCAAGAAGATTAATGTAGGGGAAAAACAAAAATATGAATGAGAAAAATGCCAAAGATAACCAAGGATGGAAATAAGGAAGGAAGCCAATAAGGAAGTAAGTAAAGCATGGGAGAAGGAACGAGGCAGGTTGGAATGACAAAAAGAAGGAATATTTATCAAAGGAAGGAAGGACAGAAGGAAGGAGATACCCGGTACACATTAAGAAAGTAAATACAGGAAGGAAGGACAGGAAAACAAATAAGTAAACGTTGGATAGAAACGAAGACAATTAGGTAGGAATAATAGTAATGATAACACAAAGGATATAATATAAATTAACAAACAACCTGGCGACATAATGAAAACAAAAATAATGAAGTGGAAATGGACAAATAAAATGTATCTCAATCATTTCGAAACCTCTCCCGAACATGCATGAAATTCAGTAAATTTGCGCATGTCGGTCTGGATTCTGTTGAGGCATAATACTGTAGGCTACCCCCGTGTTCCTCGTTCACCATCGGTCAGCCCAAGCAGAACGCCACTTTCACACAGACACAGCCACAAATCCCACAAATCATCTCAATTTACCCACTGTCAATACCATCTGGACTTTAGGCGCGTTTTTTCGGGTCGTGAGTTTGAGAGAGAAATCTGGGTCAAACGAAACTTAAAATAACAAGTGGCAAGCCAGAAAAAGTGGCTGATCATTCCGAACCCCCCAGTCATTCATTCATTTGCATCTCGAGTCAAAAATCGAAGAGGATCTAGAGCAAAAACTATAGGCTCAAATTCCACTAAAGTAAATATTAAATCAGCTTCCGATTGCGTGGAAAATGAACTAATTGCGAAATTCGCGAAGGTGCGAATCGGTAGAGCTATTCCATTTCAAAACAAACCGAAATTAACCAAGCCGAAAGCCTGTCGTCACCTATGTAAACACGCCGCCAAACTGGAATAAAATCTTTTTTAAAAATACAGAAGCCCTCATGCGCTGAAAGAGAAAGGGGAAAGGAAGGAGAAAGTGCGGAAGAGCGGCGATGAAGGAGGAACAGATATAGAATGATAATAATAAACCAAAACAGTCTGACAAAAGGATAGGACACTACACCCGATGCCAGCGAACTTGACAGAAATCATGGTCCCCGAACTTCCTATAATTGAAAAGAACGATTTTCCCAGTCTTCCTTCCACTCAGTAAGTAAGCTCTGGAACTCTCCCTCAATCTCTCATTCCCTCATCCTATGACTTAAACTGCTTCAAGCTCCGTGTGTCCAGACATTTTGACTTTAACGTACCGTTCAGTTCCGAGCAGATGAAACGGACACAAGAGCTAGGAAGGCCTGGCCATAATTGACCACCATCAGGGAATATTTTATGTGTTAAGGGGAGGCAGTTGGTTTTTCGAGTCCTCCTCCCTCATGTTTAGCCCTATTAGTTTTGAGATTTCAAGACATTCGCCTCATTGGTTTGGCGATTTTCAGACCTTTTGCCCTATGCCTTTGCCAATATTAAGACCTTTCGTGCCATTTAGGTGTCGATTTTTTCCTAGCGAGCGATAGCGAGTATGTATTTGAAGAGAAATTGGCCTTCGGCCGGGACATTTTCTACCGAAAAATGTACAAATTTATATCGAAGGAGGGTCTTGTGGGTGTTTTTTTAAAGTTTGATAGAGGTTTAGAGAGCAAACTAAACCACCTCCTTAAACCATTGAGCCGAACCAGTAAATTATTATGCACAATACCGTCTGGGCTCCCTTAATATGGTGAATAAATGATGGCACTCACTGCTAACACCATTACTGAAAATAGGCAAACTCTTGCATTCACCTTTCAATATTAGGACGCCTGGCTTCATATCCTGACCAACATCATATGATTTTACAGGGATTAGGAAGGATTGATGGGAATTCAAAGGTCGCTCAAGTGTACGTCAAATTCGATCCCTTAGAGTTTCTTCCTAAGCTGAATGAAATTGTCTAATGATTACCAGAATAATATGAAAGACACGGCATCATATACTGAAAGGGTTAAGATAGAGTCTTGCTGGCGGCTGAATTGACCACTTCCGAGTTTCAGGCTATAAGGAAGTTGGAGCTGTATACTTCGCTATTAAACAGAAATGCAATAATAATGTAAGATTCTGTTGGATTATGTTGTATAATAATGTTGTTTTTATAAATTATGTACTGTACAATAACCGTATTTTAGCTTGTAATGCTGCTGAATATCGATATATAAAGCTCCAACTTCCTTAATGCCCATAACTCGCAAGTGGTCAATTGGCTAGTTTACTCGACAAGACAAGGACATGTAAATTCGAAACGTGACAGACGAATGAGAGAGAGAGAGAGGTTGATAAGACAGAGTAGTTGTTAGGTAGGAGAAGGTTAGGTTGAGGTTGTTTGCAGAAAGGTGTTTACCTAAAGTAACAGCGATGACATGGGTGTGGTGGTTGTGGACAGAACCCTTCCTTCCTCCTTCTTCCTTCCTTCCTCCTTCCCTCCTTCTTTCTTTCTCCTTTTAATATTTTCTGCCTTATATCCTTCTTTTTATACACCATTCCTTCTTTCCTTCCTTCCTTTTATACACCATTCCTTCTTCCCTTCCTCCTTCCTTCCTTCTTTTTATACATCATTCCTTCTTTCCTTCCTTCCTTCTTTTTATACACCATTCCTTCTTCCCTTCCTTCTTTCTATACACCTTATCTTCCTTCCCCTTTTCTCCTTCCTTCCCTCCTTCTTTCCTTCCTCCTTTTTATAGGCTACACTATTCCATCTTTCCTTCTTTGTATACACAATTCCTTCCTTCCCTCTTTCTATACACCTTTACTTCCTTCCTTCCGTCCTCCTTGCTTCCTTTCCTTCCTTCTTCCCTCCTTCCTTCCTTCTCTGCACCATTATTTCCGTCCTTCTTTCTATACCCTACACCATTCCTTCCTTCCTTCCTTTCTTCTTTCTATAGCTCCTTGTAAAGTTGGTGTCACACGAGCGCTTTTTGGTCCGGCAATTTTCGATGGGCCGGTTTTTGTTATCGTATTTTTCTGTTAGGCTATTTCGCATTGGCAACGGCAACTAGACTGAAGGTAGATTTTGTTTGTTAGGTGGCTGAATTATAATATAACTTAAACAAATTCTAACCCTGCCAGACATAAATTGCCCTAAAAATTGACGGATAATGCGCTCGTGTGACACCGCCTTAAGGGGGGTGACCTGCTTTTTGTTATTTCTGTCCTTTTCTCTCTTTCTCTGGCTTGTATCCATTCGGCCCCATTCAGCCAACTCTTTTAAGACGTTTATCCCCATCTAGGTGTCGATTTCTTCCTGGCGAGCAATAGCGAGCCAGCATTACATGAAGAAATCCGGCTTCGCCGGAGAAACTTTTCTATCGAAAAATGTACAAATTTAGCTTGCTGTCAAACAAAAATAAAAAATATGCTGGCTCGCTACCGCTCACCAGTAAAAAATTGACACCTGGATGGGGATAAACGTCTTAAAACAGTAGGCTGAATGGGGCCAAATGGATACAAGCCAGAGAAAGATAGAAAAGGACAGAACAAAAACAGGTGACACCGCCTTAAGGGAAGGGGGGATGAACGTATTTATTTGCTCATCTACTGTAAGTACCTTTTTAATACGGTATATTATAATTTCCTCCTTAGACATCCATCAAGCTTAACCCCCCCCAAGACTCCCCTTCAAGATAAACTTGTACATTTTTTGATAGACGAATAGCCCGGCCGAATATTATCTTAAATTACAGGCTCGCTATCGCTCGCCAGGAAAAAATTGACACCTAAATGACACGAAAAGTCTTAATATTGACAAAGAAATGGGGCGAAAGGTTTTACAATCGCCAAACTAATGGGCCGAACGTCTTAAAATCTGAAAACTAATTGGGGCTAAACATGAGGAAGAAGGGGGATCAGAAAAAACGGTCCATCTCCCCATAAACAACTTGGAACTGCCTAGATTTGTTCTCCATAGATCCCTAGATGTCCATTGTAAAGCCGGTATCACACGAGCGCTTTTTCCCTCAACATTTATCCTCAACACTGGTCTGGCAGCTTATGAGGTCAACATTTACAATGTTTCTGTTACCTAAATTCATCTACCATCAGTCTAGTTTCCGATACCAGTACAAAATACTCCAGAAATGTTGCCAGCAAAATTTTGATCATCGAATGTTGACTATAAAAGCTCTCGTGTGATACCGGCTTATGGATGTAGCGGAGACGATATCTGTCTTGTGTGTAGGTTTCCGTTTTTCTTATGATCCTAAACTAATTTATAATCGTAAAATTGTAACCAAACTTGTATTATTGTCCCTTAGTAGAGTTCTCTCACTCTTATAATTACCTCTCCAAAATTAGTTTTCTGCCCACAGCTAACTCAAAGACAACTGCAGAGGTTGAAGTAACTAAACTAAAGGTTTCTAAATACCCCTGATGGTAACAAAGGTTTTAAAGTATCCCTAATAGGCTCAAAATCGCGTCATATGTCGGAGAATCGTAGTGAGGGTGTCAAACGAAAGCCGAGTACTTTTTTTTTTTTTTTGTGGTGTTTATTATTGTATAGCCTATGCAAAGATCCAATTGTGGTTTGTAGAGTCAAATTATGGTATCGGAAGTGACAAGATGATCAAAACAATGCTATTTCAGGCTAATTTTCTGGTATTCCTTCTCATAAATTGTCTCGATAGCGTAAGGGTTAGTGCGCTAGATTTCGGTGAGAGTATGCTAGGTTCGAATCCTGGGAGTACCGTACCACATGCGTTCATTAATTTCATTGATGTCATAAAGTAGGTTTATTTGTAAGTTAATTGGTGGGTTGGTGATATTTCGAATTCATAAAAGGTCTGGTTTGACACCCTGGTCGTAGTTTCCTCCCTAGACCTCCATCAAATTAAAAAAGAAAACATCCATTAGATCCCCTTCTAGATTAATTTGTACAGTTTTCGGTAGAAAAATTTCCCGGCCGAAGGCCGATTCTTCCAACATTACAGGCTTACTATCGTTCGCCAGGGAAAAAATCGACACCTAAATGACACAAAAGGTCTAAATATTGACGAAGAAATGAGGTGAAAAGTGTTATAATTGTCAAAATAATGGGCCAAATGTCTTAAAATCTGAAAACTAATGGGGCTAAATACGAGGGAGAAAGTGGTCCCCCACTACTGCACCAATATCTATCAAGAACCACACCATGATGCCAATATACCCCTTCCAATCGACTTAAGGGCAGGTTTGTGTTTTATGGACCCCTCCTTAATGTGTAGCCCTATTTTTATTAGGCGATTTTAATAACTGTTGTGCCATTTGTGTGTGTATATTTTCCTGGCGAGCGATAGCTTGCATGTAATTTATCCCTTCTATCGAAAAATGTACCGTACAAATGATCTCGAAGAGGGTCTTTGAGGTATTTTTTCGAAGCTTGATGGATTATCAATTAATTGTAGGCTATATAGTATCTAAAAATGTGATAGTCAACGTTTTGCTGAATGTTGTTTATATGATAACAAATATAATACCTAGGGCTACGATTCGAAGTTTTTTCAATGTGAATAAAAGAGACAAAAGGTAAAGTTCCCTATAACAAGTGTGTCCACCAAAGTTGAAAGAGTGACAGAGCCAAATTCAAGGTACCGTACTGTACGTTAGAGTAAAAATGTCTGGACACACGGAGCTTGAGGCAGTTTAAGTCATAGGATGAGGGAAATACAGATTGAGGGAGAGAGTTCCAAAGCTTGCTTGTTCAGTAGAAGAAAGACTGAAAACAGATAAATCTTGGGTTAGAGAGTTGGACAGAATAGGGGTGGGAATGTGTTGAAAGGTAGGTGCCCCCACTCTCCGTTAGGGAGGAGGCACACAATGAGAAAGCTTTGAAGAACACTGATTATTGTAATAGCGGTATAAGAGTGAGAGAGATGAAGCATTGCGGCGTGTAGAGAGAGATTTTAGGGAATTAGTAAGAGAAGGTAAGTTGATGAGACGAAATGCTTTTGACTCTACCCTTTCGAGAAGTGCGGTATGGGTTGAACCTCCGCACACATGCCAGCAATACCTTATACTCGATACATGGGCAGTGAAGAACCCAGGAAGAACTTCTGTTGTTATACTATATAGTGGACAGAGCTCCTGCCTGCGTAGGTTCCTAGCTATTATATTTTTGCTAAATAACGTCTTACCTGTCAGTGCCAATATAAAGCTGATGCCTGATGTAGTAGAGGCACTCCTGGTGATGGAGGTAGTAATGATGTGAGCTGACCACACTGACCAGATTTATATATATACTAGGTCCACTTTCCATTGCAAAGCCCCCCTCCCCATCTCTCTCTCTTTTGGACGCCCCCTTTTCCTCTTGCCCCAGCCACTGTCTCACATCTATACCATCTCCAACTGTTCTCTCTCTCTCATATATTTACCTCTCCTCTCCTTGTCATTTAATCTGATGTCTCCATTATTTCTCTCAATCTCTTTGACGCCCCCCTTTCCCCTTCTCTTTCGCACTTCCCTACCATCTCCTACCTTCCATCCCCTCCCGCTCTCTCTTACCTCTTTGTTATTCCTCTCTCTCTTTCTCTCACATATTTCGCTGTCCTTCACCCCTTCTCTCTGTCTTATCTAACGTCTTACCTGTCAGTGTCAATATGTAGCTGGTGCCTTATGTAGCAAGTGGAGGCACACCTGGTGATGGAGGTGGTAATGATGTGATGAGCTGACCAGATTGACCACACTCTTATATATATACCAAGTCCACTTTCCATTATCACCCCCCCCCCCTCCCTCTCACTCTCTCTCCCTTTTTGACGCCCCCGTTTCCCCTTTCCCTGTCACTCTCTCACATCTATACCATCTCCACCCTTTCTCCCTCTCTCTCTCTCTCTCTCTCTCTCTCTCTCTCTCTCACTCTCATATATTTACCTCTCCCCTCCTTCTGTAATTTAATCTGACGTCTCCCCTATTTCTCCCAATCTCTGACGCCCCCCCTTTCCCTTCCCCCGCCTCTTTCGCACTTCCCTACCATCTCCTAAGTTCCCTTCCCTCCCTCTCTCTCTTACCTCTTTGTTATTCCTCTCTCTCTTTCTCTCATATTTCGCTGTCCTTCACCCCTTCTCTCTGTCTTTTATCTAACGTCTTACCTGTCAGTGTCAATATGTAGCTGGTGCCTGATGTAGCAAGTGAAGGCACACTTGGTGATGGAGGTGGTAATGATGTGAGTTGACCAGATTGACCACTTATATATATACCAAGTCCACTTTCCATTAATGCAGCCCCCCTTTCATCCCCCCCCCCCCCCACACACACACACACAAATACCTTCCTCATTCTCTTTCTTATCTATTGCCCGCCCCCCTCCCACACCCTCTCTTCTTTACCTATGCCGCCCTCCTCCCCCTCTTCCCTCCTATTCTCACACTTCACCATCTCCTTCCTGGCTGGGATATCGTCTGTTTTCGTGTGTCTGTGCCTTCTGTTTTTTGTTTTTGTATTTATTATTATTATTATTATTTTTTATTGCCCTGGTTTATAGTGTATATAAAGTGTATATATATATATATATATATACATATACCGGTATATATATATATATATATATATGTAAAGTATATAAATTATATAGTGTATATATAGTGTTTATAGTGTATGGTTTATAGTGTAGCCTCTTTCAAGCTCTGCTCTCCTCCTCCCCCTCCCCCCCCCCCCCCTTTCATCTCTTCTTCCCGTATCTGTCACCTCTCTCTCTCTCTTTCCCCCTCCTCTTCTTCCTGTACATGTCACTTCTTCCCCCCTCCCTCCTCTTCTTCCCGTATCGGTCACCTCTTTCTCTCCCTCTCCCCCCTCCTCTTCTTCCTGTACATGTCACTTCTTCCCCCCTCCTTCCTCTTCTTCCCGTATCGGTCACCTCTTTCTCCCCTCCTCTCCTCTTCTTCCCGTATCTGTCACCTCTTCCTCTCCCCTATGTCTTCGAACATGTGGTGATTTTTTTTAAGACTTCAATCATGACTATTTTACACATTCCCCACGCCAACTCGGATACGATTTTAATCGTCCTGGTACTATTATGGAACCTCTCTGTATGACAATGAGGCGATATCACAGTGGATAGCGTCGTGGACTGCAGACCAAAATAATACAAATATGGGACGAAAGGTCTAAATATCGCCAAACTAGTGGGGCGAACGTCTTAATATCTTAAAACTGATGGGGCTAAACATGAAGGAAAAGAGGGTCCAGAAAAAGCACCCCCTTTCAGACAGTCTAGTTCCCGATACCAGTGGAAAAAAAATTGAAAATTTAGCTAGAAAAAAAAATAAGAAAAACAAATAGAAAAACAATACGCGGATCAAAAGTTGCGGGAAAAAAACCCTCGTGTGATACCCTATTAAGTCCATTTGGCCCGAGGGAGGTCCTTTTGGCCTCCCCTGTTTCGCTCCTTTAGTTTGGAGATTTTAAGACGTTCTACCCCTTTAGTTTTGGCGATAATTAGACGCTTCATCACATTCAGGCGTCGATTGCTTATTTATTCATTTATTTGAAGTAATTATTATTATATTTAATTTTCAGTTGTCTATTTATATATATATTATTATTATTATTATTTTTTTTTTGGGGGGGGGAGAAAGCAACCCTGTAACAGACATATAGACATTCTGGCAGACGGAATGAAACAGATAGATACATGCGTGTTGAAAATGTGAATGTGTGTGTGTGTGTGTGTGTGTGTGTGTGTGTGTGTGTGTGTGTGTGTGTGTGTGTGTGTGTGTGTGTGTGTGTGTGTAAACAATGATGATTAATTGATTTCAAGCAGCAAAACAATCAACAGGAAACTCATAACACTATCTGGTCCGACCTCTTGGGGGTTATTAGGATATTTCGTTTAATTATTATTGAGGATTTTGCCTTGTTTTTGCCATTTCCGACCATTATATTTTAGTTTGTCCCTAGGCTAACAAAAATACCTTCTCAGCCTTCCTTCTAACTAGAAAAAATACCCACCTAGAATCTCTTCAAAACAAATTTGTACATCTTTCGATAGCAAAAGGGCCCGGCCCAAGGCCAAATTGTTCTTAGTTACAGGCTCGCTGTCGTGAATGGGGTGAAGTGTCTTATTATCGCCAAACTAATATAGTGAAACATCCCAGAATCTCCAAACTAATAGTTCGAGAAAGGGGAGGTCCAAAGAGAGAGAGAGAGAGAGAGAGAGAGAGAGAGAGAGAGAGAGAGAGAGAGAGAGAGAGAGAGAGAGAGAGAGAGACAGAGAGAGAGAGAGAGAGAGAGAGAGAGAGAGAGAGAGAGAGAGTGTGTGTGTGTGGGGGGGGGGGATGTAAGGGGTGACTTGTGTTAGTTGTGTATTGTCGGAAGTTAGGGTCTGTTAATCTCTAGCACTGGCTGAGTACCGGTAAATGTAATGTATGTCTGGATAATGTACACACACACACACACACACACACACACACACACACACACACACACACACACACGGCCCTAGTGGCGAGCGCACTGAGCAAGACTTATGGTATTGCGGGTTTCAATCCAGCTACCTGCAGGTGGGGTTAAAAAACTTCACTGGTTGTGGATGTTCCACCTCTGGGTTCCACCTGGTTCCTCCGCACTTCCTACCTCCTTCTAGGGGCATGTAGGTATTTTTGTGGCAGCCAAAGTCAACCTGTTGACTAGCCTACTTAGACTACCGGTACATAGATTTTTTTTTTAGGATAAGTTATGTTAAGGAATTGTGTATTTTCAGTCTCATTGGCTGCCGGTGTGTAAAACAGTAAATAATAATAATATTAATAGTAAACGTCGGTTAATTTCGAGCCAGCTGAGCTGAAAATATACAATTCCTTAACATAACTTAGGCCTATCCTAAGTAATCAACAGGTTGACTTTGGCTTCCACAAGAGCACCTGCATACCCCCAGAAGGGGTAGTATCTGGGCAGGGAACCAAGTAGAACCCAGAAGTAGGGTATTCACAGCCAGGAAAGTTTGTGACAGACACCACACATGCAGGTAGTTGGATTCGAACCCGCGGTCTGTCTGTCTATTCAAGTATGCTGTATGTAAGTTAGCATTGCAACAAAAAATTTACACAGCTGGGGAGATTGTAGACACCATTCGGGCAGGGCAATACCCGAGAGAGGCCTCATCTGTATGTGATAAGGAGTTGCTGGAACTCCTGTTATATTTGTCTGGCCTCCCTTACTGGTTTTGCTTATTTTTCACCTACAGTACACAGAGAGTAGTCCAGCCAGCTCTCACAAACACCTCCTCATTCTATTAATTTCATTACACTAAACAAGCACACCACACTTCTTTCCAATGCACAAAAGACAAATGTTTTCACTCTTTTAACTTTGGGGGATATTTTTGTTTACAAGCAGCTTTGCCTTTTGTCTCATTCATCACATAAAAAAAAATACAAAATAAATAATAAAAAAAAAAAAAAAAAAAAATGGTGTATGTATTTGGCAGTATTAGCACTACACAGGGTTTGCATTGGCTTCCGGATGCATTTTAATTGAGAAATTTCTTACACCTACAGGTCCTACCCAAACTAAATATAAAACGTTTAATGTTAGATAGAATATAATAAAGCAATGTTATTGAATAAGATGCGCTGAGAGATTGACAGGAAGTGGTTCTGGGGGATGATTAGCAAGGGAAAGTGGTGGTGGGGAGAAATACTGAATAACATTAATGACTTGGTTAATTACGTTGCTCTCTCTCTCTCTCTCTCTCTCTCTCTCTCTCTCTCTCTCTCTCTCTCTCTCTCTCTCTCTCTCTCTCTCTCTCTCTCTCTCTCTCTCTCTCTCTCTCTCTCTCTCTCTCTCTCTCTGACTAGGAGGTCAACTCATTGAAGTTTTTATAGTAATTAATGGGTTTGATAATGTGGATTATTGCAAACAAAATAGTATCAATATGAATGCAACAAACAACCATGGCTGGAAGTTAGAATGGAAAAGGTTCAGCACTATAATTTGTGGACACTTTTTCATATATAAGACCTGTTTTACCTGGAACAAACTTTGCTCAGAAGTTGTAAACAGTTCTCCAGTAGAGCAGTTCAAGAAGAGAGTAGATAGTATTTTTAACACCTTGCGATAAGTGTAGTGCACTACACAATCTCTCTCCTTCCATTTCGAGTATCTCCTGGGAATGGACCGCAAGGTCTCTGAGATACTAACTATGCCTTGTAACTTCTTGTACCGTAACTCTAATTCGTTATATATACTTCCTCCAAATTTTAGTAATTACTTTTTGGTCATATCCTTCCTTTATGTTTTTCTCTTTCTCCCTTCTCTTAAGCCTCTCAATGTACCGTACTGTATAGGACGCACGTCTTACATGTTAAGATGATTTTATAATACAGTACATTCCCCATGTTAGAATCCGAGTCTACACTCGCAATTCCCACAGGTTTTCCTGGAAGAAGCTTTATTTTCAGCTTGTGACTCCAGCTCTATAGAACCCCATCCCCTTGCTCAGGGGAGACAGTAGCACTAGCAGGTCCTTTTGAAAACCATTCAGAGCCCCGAGCTGGGATCGATCCCGGGTCCCCACGGGTGATAGTCAAAGACGCTCTCCACTACACCTACATTTGTAGATATATCTGAAGTTTAAGAAGGGATTTTGAATGTAGCAGGATTAATTGAAATAGATTTTACCCTTTTGATTTCCAAAGGGCCTTCCAAAGCTGAGTAAAATCGTCTAATGACAGCCAGAAGCAAGGTCAATATACTCGCTATGTATGACCTTGGTCAACAGTAACTGCTATAATGTGTCAAAAGCTACCTCAAAGGGCGTCAATTATTATCCTTTATGCTTCTTCCTCTTCCTCTCCCGCTTTCTGCTTCTTCCTCTTTCTCTTTTTCCTCTTCCTCCTTCCCTTCCTCCCCTTAGCCAAACATCTCGCCTCACCCTGCCAGTCTGTACGTTACAATGCGAATAATGCACCTTTCTCCATGGCACGGTCAACATCAATAGGTTGCTGATAAACGGGAGGATTAATTTACGTGAAATCTGGAGAGAGAGAGAGAGAGAGAGAGAGAGAGAGAGAGAGAGAGAGAGAGAGAGAGAGAGAGTGTGTGAGAGTGAGAGAGATAGTTAGAATTATTAGTTTAGTTAGATAAATAGATACATACATGCAATTGTAAAGATGGGTGAGTAGTGAGTAATGGATTGGTGGGTGGGTTTGTTACTGTAAGTGGATATGGGTGTTTGGGTTTATATGAGTGTGTGTGTGGAACTCTCTCCCTCATCAATTTTTCCCTCATCCTCTGAATTAGACTGTTTTAAACTTCGTGTGTCCAGGCATTTTGACCCCGTTCCTTGAATTTGGCCCTCTTTCACTCTTTGGCTTTGACGGAGACACTCGTTACAGGCAGCCTGGCTTTTAACGCCTTCATATAGAAAAACAAACTAGAGATCCTATATTAACTAACTATAGGATCTTTAGTGTGGGTTTGTGTGTGGGTTTGTGTGGGTGGATGAGTAAATGAGTGGATGTGAGGTTTGTGTATGTGTATGGGTGTGGGAGTGAGTGGATGTGTGTGTATGTGTGTGGGAGAGAGTGAATGAGTATGTGTATGGATAGGTGGGTGAATGGCTGTATGTGTATGTTTGAGTGTGTGTGTGTGTGTGTATATTTATGTGTGTGAGTGTACAGTATATATGTGTAGTATGTAGGGGTGATAAGATGTTTCTGCTGTTCACATACACTTTCTATCACATACCATTGTTTTTATTAGCCGTATACAGTTTAGGTGTATGTGCGAGTTAGTTTGTGTGTGTGTGTGTGTGTGTGTGTGTGTGTGTGTGTGTGTGTGTGTGTGTGTGTGTGTGTGTGTGTGTGTGTGTGTGTGTAGTACGGTATGTAGGGTTGATGAGGTGTTTCTGCTGTTCACATATACTTTCCATCACATACCATTGTTTATATTAGCCGCTTACAGTTTATTGTTTCATCCTAACCAGACGAAAACATTCATCCCTTTCAATCGTTTTTATTTATTATTTATTTATTTTATATTTATTTATTTATTTATTATTATTATTTGTTTTGTTTGTGTTTGTTTGGGGTTTTTTTTTGGGGGGGGGGGCGTCAGGCGGGGTTTTTTTTTTTTTTTTTTTTTTTTACGACTTGAATGGATATGAGAAGGAATACAGGAGGAACATTAACCCCTTCTGTACCGGCGACGTCCTTTTAACTTTATGTTGGCTAGTATTAGACGATTTTATTCAGCTTAAAAAGAGCCTCCAGCAATTAACAGGCTCCGAACTATCTCACTTAACCCTTGTTT
The DNA here is from genome assembly GCA_032716605.1 of Paralithodes platypus. Classification (NCBI taxonomy): domain Eukaryota; kingdom Metazoa; phylum Arthropoda; class Malacostraca; order Decapoda; family Lithodidae; genus Paralithodes; species Paralithodes platypus. Next base: position 6,810,134 of record CM064483.1, read on the forward strand.
TTTACTGCTTTAGATCCTACCGGTACACAAATTATCGTCTAAATATAGCAAGAATGAAATTATAAAGACGTCACCGGTACAGAAGGCGTCAGCATGAAATAGCATTGTGTTGGCCATGTTATCACTTCCAAAGACATAATTTTAACTATAGGCCATAATTTTATCTTCCTATGTACAATAATAGAGACTAATACTAATGGACTCGGCTTTCGTTTGACACCCTTAGTTTGGATCATATTCATAAACATGTTATGGGGGACAAAGATTAAGGAACACTGATTATTAACACCTTGAAGATTATGACGCATTTTGACAGTTACTTCTGGCTAGCATTAGACGATTTTATACAATTTAGGAAGGATATGAGGGAATTAACATAGGCAAAGACTTTCTCAGTTAACCCTCTGAATTTCATACCGGTATGCCCTTCCTAATCTGAATAATATCGTCTAATAATAGCCAGAAATCAGAAAGAAATGTGTAATCGAATCTTGAAAGGGTTAAACATTTATTTCCCTGGTCGTTCAAAGAGCACTAGAGTCTTGGTGATGTAATGGTTACGGTGATTAAAATCGGTACGGGGTAAGTGGTATCCCAGATTCGAATCCCGGGAGGAATACATTGGAAGGTGTTTGGTGTTGGGTGTGAAATGAATTAATTAGATTATGTCACCGATGGTCGCCAAGGATAGTGGCAAGGTATTTCCATATCCCGTTTTACCCCACTTCCTTCCCCCCTCTCTCTCTCCCTCTCCCTCTCTCTCTCTCTCTCTCTCTCTCTCTCTCTCTCTCTCTCTCTCTCTCTCTCTCTCTCTCTCTCTCTCTCTCTCTCTCTCTCTTTCTCTTACTTTCACTCTCACTCTCACACACTCTAACTCTCTCTCTCCCAACCTATCAATCTATGTGTCTGTGTGTATTTATCTTTTCCCTCTACTAACACTGTCTCGCCTCAGTGGTAACCTAACGAACACCAATGATCCATTTCGCCACATTCTACCTACAGTATATGCTTGTTAATTAGTCACTAATTAGGCCTATATGGTAAATGTGATTAATAATTGTGTAAAGTATATACGTAATTTTTTATTCTTAGTTCGAAAGTAAGTTTTTTGATAAGTTTTGCTTTTTGAAGGGTACATTTTGGATTCTTAATTTTGATTATAGCTACAGTATATTGTAGCAACTTATTTAATTTGTCTTTATTTCTTAGGACATTATTTTGTTGACGTCCCATTATTGTAATTTTGAGTAAGTGTTAATGTTTCACTTGATTTGTCTTCCATATGTATGCATATATAAGCCACATTATGTCGTCTCACATTTTCACAGAAACTGGCCACTGCAAGGTGGCCAGGACTTAATACTAGTAGTGGTAGCAACCTTGAGAGTAAGGGAAAGTAGAAGGAAAGGATAGCAGAGAGAGAGAGCGAGAGAGAGAGAAAGATAGAGAGAGTACCATGTGGGTGGAAAGGGAAGTGGTGCGGGAAAGGTGGGTTGGTTGGGTAAAGTTGCTAAGATGAGATGGTGAAAAAATGCACTGAA
>CM064483.1:6816674-6871674 GCA_032716605.1 Paralithodes platypus
ACCTATACACAGATGCATAGATAGATAGATAGATAGACAGGACGAAATACAATAGAACGTTTAGACACATAGATAGATATATAGATAGACAAAGCGAATTAGAGTTGCCTATATACATTAACTATTATACTGGTCATAAGTAATAATCAATTATCCCAATCATAAATGAAACTTGGACACAAGATTAATCATACAATCACTAAAAACCATGATCAATTTGAGACAACTGATATGAATTTTGCGATGAAAAATCATTAACAAAACTATTAGTCAACTTCACAAATATATCTATCTATATTATATATATAGATATATAGATATATAGATAGATAGATAGATAGATAGATAGATAGATAAAGATATATTTTAATCATACTGGCAAAACACTGAAATTGAACACTGTACAAACATATAGAGAGGTATTGGTTTTGGGTGAATGTTATAATAGGTGAGGATATGGTTTATGATGTGTTAACCATTTCAATCATGTGATGACTATTTGACTGAAATTCTAGCTCTCTCTAGACAATTTTATTCAGCCTAGGAAGGGCCACGGAGCTTAAAAAGGTTTAACATTAAACTCGTCTATATACTGTATACAGTCTCCGAAAAATCACTCCCAAGTTGAGTAAAATTGTCTCTAGGTAGCTACAAGAAAACCACAATTGACGTTGTGTGATTGAAAGGGTTAAGTTTGTGTACGATATGATTCTTTGGTTTGACATAATGGGAACACATTTGTTATTTCTGAGGTCGTATGAGAGCCATACTAGTGATTCTGAATAATGTTAGATGATTTCATTCGCCTTGAGAAGAACCTGTTGTTAAAATGTTTGTGCCATAGCACATAGTCAAGATCAACCTCTGATTGCTTGAAGGATCCACGATGCTTTCGAGTTCTGATGATTAGAGGACAAACATATTGTAGAGATTAACTAGGATATCATATTTTCCATGAGCCATGTATCCTAAAGTGTATATTTAGTGATATCGTAGTCACTCCGTCCTGCATCACTGTATTCTAATCAACATGACCCCAAGGTGTTAAGTGTCCTACGGGCACATCCTGGTTATTCTTGACTATGACCCTATATACGAGGTTCTGTCTATGTTGAAAACTATAATATATCGATAGAACAAAGGTTAATATTTTAAGGTGCCTGAATGACAACGGAGATGACGCTCAGGACCTCCACATTGATGAAGAGGTCAAGTACGGTTGTTTGTACTGTACTGAACAAAATCGTCTGTAGTGGTGATAGAGTCAAATTATAACATTCATCGATGACTAATGTAGCTGTTTGCCTATTTTGAAATATAATCGTCTGGCAGTAGCTGAGTAAGGGCAAGATCTAAGGTGCCTGGATAACCACTGAGATAATCTGATGGACCTTTGCAGTCATGAAGAGACATCTGTTGTACTAGCAACTGTAATACTGCTTCTTGATCCTTCCTCCCCCCGTCTGGGCCAGTCGCCTTATCCTGGCCTGTATTCTGTTGTTGTTTTGGGTGTTCTCAGAATTATGCAGTGGTTATGTTCTATTCGTTTTCCCTATACTGAAATAAAATCCTATGGCAGCAACTATGGTGAACTGTAATAGCTGGGGAAATGGAAAAGTAAAATTCTAAGGTGCTTAGATCATCGCCAAAATGAAAGTCAGGAACTCTGTGGCAATGATACTGTCTTATAACTAAATGGATTGTTATTCTTATGCTGGAATTATAGGTTCGAGTCCCGATGGGAAGAAGGAAAACCTAATAAGATTGGCCATAAACAATGTTAAGGCGCATCGTCAATGATTCCGGGGCCACTACTAAATAGAATTGTTTGGTTGTAGCTGGACGAACAGAAAGGTTAAGATCTAAGGTGCCTGGATGACGGCAGAGATGACGTTAAGGACCTCGGCAGCGGTGAAGGGACATCTGCTGTACCGGCGACTACAATCACCGCTTCTCGATCCTTCTTCCGACGCCCGAGCCAGCCGTCTCAACCCAGCCCGCCCTTGACCGGAGCTGGGGGTTTTGGCCTCAGCTTCTTGGGGGTGGTCTTGGGAGCTTGATGGTGAATTAATCCTAACCACCGGTTGAAATTTCGAGGCAAGCTCCTCTTCGGGATCATTCAGGTACTTGCTTCCGGATCTGTTGAAAAATGATATAGGGAGACTTTATACCGGTACTTATGCATACTGTCTAAGGTTGTTTCTCTGGTTGTTGATATCTCTCTATTTTGTTACTTCGCCCCATCAAGAAACATACAGTATATATACCGTATATATGTATGCTTAGGATAGGGTCACTTAAACATGTAGGCTTTCTTAAATCACCAACAATATATTCTGTCCCATGATACCGGTAATACAAATATATAATTTATAAAATACTTTTGCTTTGAAAGCTGGTCAGAGCAAAATGATTTGCAAAGTTGCTGAACAAGAAAGTGATATATAACCATTCATGAAAATACACATTGAAACAAGACCTACCTGGCAAACTCTAGAACAGCCAGATGGGAGGGAGGGAGGAGAGCAGGAGGGGTGGCAGCCAGTTGACACACCACCAGCTGAGCACAACCCAGCTGGTCCTCACCCACCAGTACACCAGCTTCATCATCATCATCATCAGTTTCCATCACTTCACCACCCATGTCACCCTTGGCCTTTACTGACTCCTCCTGGATAGACTTGAGGGTGGGGTTATTGGCGGCCTTGCTCGAGTCCTGGTAGAGGGGAAAGAAAGGTTGAAGTGATTTGTGTGTGTGTGTGTGTGTGTGTGTGTGTGTGTGTGTGTGTGTGTGTGTTTATGCAAGTGCCTATTATTCATATTTTATTTTGTTTTAACATATTGGTATATTTATCAAACCTTATTGAAGTACGGGTATGTCTTATATTAAAGTGATTGGCTATCCCGTACACGATCCACGGATGCAGAAAGTAAGAGCGTGTTTGTATTATAATTGAATATGCACGGTAGCTCATATTAATAATGGATTCCACAAAGATTAACCACAGTAATTATAAGTTGGAAAAAAGAAAGAAAGCATATAATAAACCCACCTGGATACTACGTCGAGTGAGGATGTGTTGGTTGAGTGGCACAGGGTAAACTTCGTTGCTGCCACCCCCGAAGCCGCCGCCAGCCCCACCACTGCCCCCATACCCTCCACCAAAGCTCCCATCATACCCCGCGCAGCACACCGGTACAGCCCCACCTTCGTACCCCCCTTGTGCCCCTCCGAACCCACCGCCATAACCCCCGCTACCACCACCGTGTCCGCCTCCATGTCCGCCACCATGTCCGCCACCGTAACCCCCACCTCCAATGAAGCCTCCGCCATATCCGCCTCCTTGACCGCCGCCATATCCGCCTCCTTGACCGCCGCCATATCCGCCTCCTTGACCGCCTCCATGTCCGCCGCCGTAGCCGTCTCCATGTCCGCCACCATATCCGCCGTGTTCCCCGCTATTGCCGCCGCCGTAGTGACTTCCCCCACCGTAGTGACTTCCGCCTCCTCCGTGATGACCCCCATAACCGCCATAGCCTTTCTCGTAGCTGTTGCCGCCGCCGAAGCCGTAGTTGAATAGGTTGCCTCGAGATAAGATCTTCTTCTTGATTACCACACCTGAGGACAAGGAGTAACTGGTGAATAATCCATATCGGAATGTTAATATCCTTATGTAAGTTATTTCCTCTTCTTTAAGGAGGTGCTATTTTTTATTCTTTTATATATTTATTTTTAAAATTTGCTCCATGGAGCATAAAAAAACACCCCCAAGATCCCCTTCGAGATAATTTTGTAAATGTTTTTGTAAAATAATGTAATGTTCCAGCTGAAGGCCGGTTCCTCCTAAATTAGCCTACAGGATCGTTATTACTTGTCAGGAAAAAATGACAAAGAAATGGGATTAAAGGTCTTAAAACCGCCAAACTAATGGAGTGCATATCTAAATATTTCAAAACTAATGAGGCTAAACACGAGGGAGAAGGCGGGCCAGAAGAAACACCCCCTTAATACAACTTCTTGATGCATAAGTGAAGCTTTGCGCCTGTTTTTAATCGTCTATTTACTCCCAGTTAGGTACTTTCCTTCTGCAATACCAATTTCACATGCATTATATTTTGTTATACTAAGCACATTCTATATACAGACACAAAACTCCTCGTAGCACTAGACCATTTTCATTTAGGTTAACCCCATCACCATCATTACGTAATTTTCATAATTTTCTGGTTACCATTAGTTCAATTTCTTTTGCTTATAATTTACTTCTACGGCTCGAATGGATATATACAATCTCTATAAACTCTCTTAACAACATAGGTCCTTCTTAAACTCTATAAAACTGTCTAAAATTAGCTAGAATGAAAGGTAAAAAGGTCGTCATGATGCTAAAAGGATAAATCGTCGATATTGAGATTTAATTTAGTTTCCCTCTCAAATGTTGCGTTTTCTTTGGTGAAGGTTCATCCATTTTCTAAAGGATTTTCCTCCAGTAAATACGTTTGTACCACTGTAGGCTATAGTTATAATGATAGTCCGTAACCAATGCAGTACCGGTGACGTCCTTTTTTATATTCTGACAATGATTAGACAATTTTGTTCAGCTTAGGAAGGACCTCAAACAATTAAAAGGCTACATACTATCTAATTTAATCTTTTGAGTTACCACAGATTTTCCTTATACTGCACATACTCGTCTAAATATAGCTAGAATAAAATTAAGAAGACGTCACCGGTACAGAAAGGGATAGCCCCCTACTGTTCCGCATTAATTTTATGCTAGCAATATTTAGACGATTTTGTGCATTTTAAGAAGGATCTGTGGTAGTAAAAAGGGTTAAATGAGCTAGTTCGAAGCCTGTTAATTGCTCGAGGCCCATTTAAAGCTGAATACAATCGTCTGATAGTAACCAGAATAAAGTTAAAAGAACGTTGCCGGTACAGAAGGGGTATTAAAGCTGGTGTACTGTAATTATGATAATTATATACGGCTCTTAGTGCATCTTTGATCGAATATTTTGTTTTTCTCTAGTCTCGTATTCCTTACTCTAGTTTATGCAAGTGATTCAGAGAGACCCATATAAAAGAATCCTTGTACTGAAAGTTATATTCATGTTTTGTCCACTGAAAATATGATGTGTAAATTGAATTGGTTAATCTATTGAACAGGTATACTGTTAGATAGGTAAATTATGGTCATTTGATTCATAGATATAATAGCAAGTGACTTTATTAGTTTTACAGATGCACGAAAACTCGATATTAATTGTAGCTAATAATGCAACGCCAATATCAATTATACACGGGTGGTGGTGCAGACAGAGAGTGAGAGAGTGAGAGTGAGGGTGAGGGTGAGGGAAAGAAAGAGAGATTTGCATAGATTCACACTTGCCACACAGATCTTACGATCCCTGCGAGGTGACCAGGACTTAATCTTTGTAGTGATAGCAACCCTAAGAGTAAGGGAAAGTGGAAGGAAGTTATAGCAAAGATGGAGAGAGAGAGAGAGAGAGAGAGAGAGAGAGAGAGAGAGAGAGAGAGAGAGAGACAGACAGAGAGAACATAAAATTAACACAGCTTGAAGTCTGGCTAAGTGTTTTTTATTTTAGAAAATACCGCCCCCTGAAAGTCTAAGTTTATGACCTACCTATCCCCACGGCCCCTAGTAAGCCGAGAGCCGCCAGTGCCCCCGAGCCCAGGGACAAGGTGGCCAGGGACGTCTCTAGGAAGGTGTCTACAGGGGGAGCCATCGTCAGTAGTAGTATACACCCCCAGGCACACCATAACCACCCGCGACCACATGCCCACATCTGCAGAAGGCGGTGAAGAAGGGTTAATGGATAGTAGATATATATTAATACATAGGAGCATATAGTTTTCCTCCGTCCGGAACCGAAACATTGCAGTGTCGTAGTATAATCGGCACTTGAATCTGCAGAAGGCGGTGAAGGAGGAGGAAGGGTTAATGTGTATAGTCCATTCATTATAGGTAGGCAAGACATCCTGATCCATAACCTCAACTCAAAAAAAAAAGGCTAGAGTAATCAAGAGTCAGCCGGGAAATGGGCGTAGAAATGTACAACCCATTTCCTTGAGCCCTTTTTGAGTTACAGAGGTTAGGGTTCACGATTTCTGGCCTACCTATTTGGAACAGGGTATAGCATCTCATAATAACATAACATAAGTAACACCCCGTTCTTAACATTAATCATCAATTACAAACCCCAATGTACTTGAATCTACTAATGAAAGCATATGGTCCTCCCGGGATTCGAACTCGGGACACCACATCCTGAACATAAGCATCTAAACCATTACACCACTGTGCAGGTTCCTGAAGATAATGTTTGTTATAGGTTTGTAATTGCAGGTGACGGTAAATTGCCACATCTCCATTTTGATTATTTAGCTATTTCAACGATTTTGTAGCGAAATATCACATTTAATTAAGACAGTTTGGCATTAATATATCGCAGAGACAGAACAGTTCCGCATTTGTTTATAAACTATTGAGAAATCAGTTGGTAAGGGATTCAACTTACCGCCAGTTCAAATAGAACCGACTATAGTATTATCCCTTTCTAATGGTACCGATGTTCACTCTGGCCCGTGGACTATGTAAGGCATTATTATTAAACAATCACCTTGTACGGAAAATTGTGTGCGAATAAGAAAGTTAGACGCGCTCAATGGTTACAAATGGCACCTGCCTAATTAAGCTTAGGTCAACTTCCTGTACGAGAGAGAGAGAGAGAGAGCGAGAGAGCGAGAGCAAAGCTCTAGGTATTTTAATAGTTGCGAATAACAAACTATGGAACAAAAGTAATGATCCAAGATACTGTAATTATAAAAATAAATGTGTATAGCCTACAGTATATCAGCTTTATATTCTTATGATATATGAATTAAATAAATAATCCGTCAGTCAATAGCCAAACCCGCACTCCCTTAAAGGGGTAGGGAGGATCATCAAGAAAAGGCTTGCTGATCCATTAGTGGGAATACATTCTAGAGGTGGGTTCCCAGTCCCAACCCCCAGAGGATATATCTGCGCCACCAAAGTGACTGGCGATGGAGTGGTGGGGTGGGGTCTGGGGGGAAAGGCGATGGAGTGGTGGGGTGGGGTCTGGGGGGTGTTTCATTTTTAAAGCTCAACAGGTGGTTAGGGGTTAGGGAGCCAATTTCCCCCCCCCCCCCCTTTTCTTAAGATCAAAATATGTCTTTCTAATGGAAATGTTCAACGTAACTCTACATTTGACTTGATATAGGCAATACCTATCGGGCACAATTATCCTACAAGTGTATGGAATTATGGGAAGTATGTGAATTTTGGATATGTAATTGATAAAGTATGTGAATTTTGGTTATATAATTGATCAAAGTATAATCATTTTGGGATACATAATTGATAACATTTGTGTTTTAAGCATGTGAATTTTGGGATATATAATTGATTGGAATAATGATAAATATGTGAATTTTGTGATATATAATTGATGGAGTTTGGCTTACAGCGTGAGAGGAATTATACCGTAAAGAAAACGTAGATACCACGCCCCTTTTCATTTTCTGATATTTATTATTATATTTATTTACTTATTTTCTCCGGCCATGAAACTATTATCCCTTTCAGTACCGGTGACGTCTTTTTTATTTGATTTCAGCTACATTTAGACGATTTTATGAAGCTGAGGAAGGTTATATGGTAGCTAAAAGGATTAACTGAGATAGTCTGTAGCTTTATGATTGGTAGACGTCATTCCTTAGCTGAATAAAATCGTTTAATAGTTGCCAGAATAGAATGACAAGGACGGAAAGGGTTAACAGGTAAATATATCCCTACTATCTTGCTAATAAATCGCTTTCCCCACCCATCAATCCCACCTGCCTATTATTATCCGGAGAGAGAAAGGAAGCGCCAGGTTAAAGCATAATGATAGGAAGAGAGTAATGAGGCCTTCAATGACAGTACCTAAATCCTAAGTTATTATTTATATTTATTTATTTTTTGTTGGGGGGGATTAAGGGGGATATTGTAGTGTATTATATTGTTATTGTTGATATTCTTTCACTTTGGAACTTTCAAACTATTAAATAAGAAAAAAAAAAAAAAATCCTTCCCAGATCCCCCTTCAAGCTCAATTTGTACTTTTTTCGGTAGACAAATATTCCGGCCGAAGGCCGATTTCTTCTAAATTGTAGGCTCGCTATAGTTTATCCAGAAAGTATCGACACCTAAATGGGGCTTAACATGTCTTATAATTGCCAAAATACTGTGCAGTATATGGTTGGTGCAAGAAGACCAGCCCTGACTGAGATAGGGTTAAGTGTCATACAATTATCTGGAGAGTATAAGGAAGGGCCAGATTGAACCGTAATGATAGGGCGTGAGTAATGGCGCCTTATATACGGTATTTATGTTTATCGTCTGACACCATAAGAAGTGTTTGGAAGATATAGTTAAACAGGGAAGGTCCATGAAGACCCCCCTTGGACCAAATAGGGTTAATGGTATTATTCAGATGTTATTTTCTATGCTGCATCCTGTTATGATTTGATATATTTTGTATCTTCGGCCTATATGTTTTAATCGGGTATGCTATGGAAGTTCATTTTGTATTTATTTACTACTAAATGCTGACATTGTATAGTAGGCTACTGAAATAGGGTGTCAAGGTTATATTTTTGTATTTTTATTCTACTTAATGAGCTATGTATTTTAAAGGTTGATATATGCTCTATATTTGCGATATTTGTTTGTGCATATAAAATCGTATTCATGTACTTCATCTTTTAACTGTCTTGATGGTGTAATGATTTGAGTGTTTGAGATCTGTATGTGATAACCCAGGTTCGAATCCCGGGTGGAGCACATGTTTTAATTAATTTCATTGGGTGGTGTATGGTATTGTGAGTGAAATAAGTTAATTATATTATATATATACTGTATGACTCAAACGTACTTTGAAATTGGCTATTTGTGTCACTCTTTCAATTTTGATTGGGGGGGGGGGGGGGGTTGGCTCTCATTACTGGTAGCTTTCCCTTTTGTCTCCGTCTTACACATAGAAAATAAATGTATTCTATCGTTATTATTCTGATAAATAAATAATCTATCTAGGTAACAGGTTTAATTCTGGATCCCTGTTTGTACTTACGTTTGAAGTAGGGCTGAGGAGGATGTCTAGGTAATAGTTGGCTGTTTCAGTGCCCCAAGCTTGATCTTCAGTGACCAAGTTAAATTTTGCAGAGGTCCAGTTGTATTTTGCAGAGGTCAAGACTTAATTTGCAGTGCCAGAGTCTTGATTTTCAGTGTCCCAGTCTTGAGGTTTAGTTGTTTTATGAGTTTTTGAGTTTTCCTTCAGTTTCGAAATCCTAGGACTCAAACAAGATCCAATTCGCTGATAGTCCAGAGAAAAAATGGTATCCTATTCTCCGACAAACCCCCGGATCGCTTTTCAGGGGAACCACGAAAGACGATGTGGTGGTAGATGTTGTTGTGAGGATGTGAGGGCACTTAGGAATGATGTGAGATTGGCAGGTCTGGGTTCCTTTATATACAGTATAGTGTGTGTGTGTGTGTGTGTGTTGGGGGAGGGGGGGGGGGGGGGGGGGGAATTGGGGTGACGTATTATACACCTTGTTAAAACACCCTGACAAACCTCCCCCTCCTTCTCTCCCTGACACCCCGACATCCCTACAACCTCATCCTCCCTCCATCCCCCACCTACCCTCTCCCTATACCCCCCATAACCCCCCCCCCTCCCTCTCCCTCGCCTAGAGACCCTATAGTAACAGGTAACATTGGTATTTTGTTTGCCTTAATTTACAATCAAATATACCCATACCCATTATCAATATTCGTTAATACTGGCAGAACAAAAATTCCTTGACCCTTGTTTCTAAACTTAATAGGATCCAAAATATAGTACCACCCCGTTCTTCTTTGATTATTATGGCACCAAAATGGCGTCCAAAGTAAAAAATTACCACCTCTCTCTTAGTACAGGATCTCTACCGCCCCCCCAAACACATCCACGCCCACCACCACCTCCGCCCCGTTTTCTGGTATACCCCACCCACCCACCCAACTTTCTTCTGGGATAAACTTCGCCTTCCTCACTCACTCTCTCTTTCTCGTTTCCGCTTTTCCTTTCACTCATTCACTCGTTATGGAGACACACGTACACACACATACATACCTGCGGATACATACATACACTTAATCAGACACGTACACACATACATACCTGCGGATACACACATACACTTAATCGGACACACACACAGGCCTACACTTAAGGGGAAATTATTTTGTTATTTAGTTTCAATCCCTAGACCTCCATCAAGCTGTACAAAATACCCCCAAGAACACCCTTCGAGGTAAACTTGTGCATTTTTTATAGTAGCGAAGTGCCTCAGCCTAAATTGCAGGCTCGCTATCGCTTGTCAGAAGAAAATCGACACCTAGATGGCACGAATGGTTTTAAAATTGACAACAATATTGGCGAAAGGTCTTAAAACCACCAAACTAATTGGGGGAATGTCTTAAAATCTCAAAACTAATTGTACTAATCATGAGGGAGAAGGGGATCCAGAAAAAGAAAACACTCCCTAATCAGCCAGACAAATGAAACAGGAGTTCCAGCAACTCCTTATCACATGCCTATGAGGCCTCCCCTGGGTATTGCCCTGCTCGACTGGTGTATACAATCTCCCCAATACTTAAGGGGAGGTTTTTAGTTGATTCCCTAGACTTACATCAAGCTTAAAATTACTCCCCCCTGACCCCCTTTCAAGATAAATTTGTACATTTTTCGGTAGAAAAATTTCCCGGCCGAAGGCCGGTTCCCCTTAAATTACAGGCTCGCTATCGCTTGCTAGGAAAACATCGACACCTAAATGGCACGAATGGTCTTAACATTGACAGAAATGGGGCGAGGGTTCTTAAATTCACCAAAGTAATGGGGCAAGCGTCTTTAAATCTCACAAGCAATGGGGCTAAACATGAGGGAGAAAGAGGTTCAGAAAAAAATCCTCCCGGTGGAAACCTCCCCTTAAGCCCTTCTGTACCGGCTACGTCTTTTTAATACTATTCTAGCTAGCCTATATTTAGACAATTTTGTGCAGCTTAGGAAGGATCTGTGGTAGTTAAAAGGAGTTAATTGAGATAGTTCGAAGCCTGTTGATTGCTGGAGGGCCTTTTATAAACTGAATAAGATTGTCTGGGACCTGCATGGGAATCTTGCTGGAGACCCTATAAATGGGCTGGGTATATACTGTATATCTCCTGGACGACCTAGATGTGTCTGATTTTGTGTTTTGTTTATGTTTTTTGTTGTGTTGTGTTGTGTTATCCGTGTTCGGGCTTTGTCTCGAGTCGCCCCCCCCCCCCCCTAAAAAAAGAAAGAAAAGAAAAAGAAAAAGAGGTATATACCATAGTATATAGATAGATAGATAGATAGATAGATAGATAGATGGATAGATAGATTGATATAAGATTATCTAATAATAGCCATAATAGATAGATAGATATAGGAGTATCTAATAATAGCCAGAATGTAATTAACTCTTTCACGCTTTTATGACGCAGAGGTTGCCAGATTAGCAATAAGAAATAGAGTTCTCTCACTCTTATAATTACCTCTCCAAAATTAGTTTTCTGCCCACAGCTAACTCAAAGACAACTGCAGAGGTTGAAGTAACTAAACTAAAGGTTTCTAAATACCCCTGATGGTAACAAAGGCTTTAAAGTATCCCTAATAGGCTCAAAATTGCGTCGTAAGCGTGAAAGGGTTAACAAGACGTCGCCGGTACCAAAGGGCTTAATGATATGCCCTTATTGTCATACTCTGTTTATGCCCTGTATGTTTTACAGTGAAGGCTATAAATCCTACATCTAGCATTGTTTCGCTTAATTATGACGCAGTAGACTTAAGGGGGGGGGGGGAGGTGTATTTATTTGTTCATTTATGTACCGGTATCTGTTTAGTCTTTGTTTTACTTTCCTCCCTAGACTTACTTACATCATACTTATTTACAAAAACAAAAACAAAAACAAAACAAATCCCAAGACCTTCCTTTAAGACAAATTTGTAAATGTTTCGGTAGAAAAATTTCCTGACCGGTTCCTCTTAAAATGTCAGGCTCGCTATCGCTCGCCAGGAAATAATCGACACCTAAATGGCATGAAAGGTCTTAAAATTGACAACGAAATGGGGCGAAAGCTGTTAAAAACGCCAAACTAATGGGCCGAACGTCTTATAATCTCAAAACAAATGTGGCTTAACACGAGGGAGAAAGGGGACCAGAAAAACGACCCATCTCCCCTCAAGCTAGGCTAGGAGCACACACACGTTAATGGAGGGCCAGCTCAAAATACACTATGTTTCCCTTTCTCCCGTATGTTATTATGTTTAGTCCCCTTAGTTTTGAGATTTATAGACGTTAGCCCCAATAGTTTGGCCATTATAAGACATGTCATTTCATTTAGGCGTCGATTTCTTTTCCTGGCAAGCGATAGCGAGCCTGTAGTTTAGGAAGAACCGGTCTTTGGCTGGGCATATCGAAGGGGGTTCTTGTTTATTATTATTATTATTATTATTATTATTATTATTATATATATATATTTTTTAAAGCTTCATAGAGGTCTTGGGAACCCCCCCCCCCCCCCACACACACACACCCCTTAACCCCTTCACCACCATGACGCCGTTTTCATCACGTTGAGGTTACCGTTAGACGATATTCTTTAGTTTATAATCTACCTCTACGACTCGAATGGGTAATTATTACAATCTCAATAAACCCTTCAAGTACCGTAAACTGCATAATTATCATCATCCAATTTTAGCCAGAATCCAAGGTAAAAAAAAAGGCGTCCTGGTGCTGAAGGGCTTAACGCTTAACCCCTTCGGTACCGCGACGTCTATTTTCATATATTTCAGCTATGTTTTTATGTAGTTTAAGAAGGATCTGTGCTAGTAATAAGGGTTCTAAGGTGAGATAGTTCGAAGCCTGTTAATGGCTGGAGGCCCTTTTTAAACTGAATAAAATCGTTTAGTAGTAACCAGAATAAAGTTAAAAGAACGGTGCCGGTACAGAAGGGGTCAATACAGTCATCACGATACAATGTTTCTCTGTTAATAAGGAGAAAGTCGGAGATCAGGCGTGTCATGAGAAGGATATCCCTATTATTCTCATTAGTCACCACATTAATTGGTCTATATACATTTGTGAGAGAGATAAAGATGTGGATTGGTCTTAATGGCCATATTTCGGTTTATAATGATCCGTATGCTTCCATAGATAGTTATTGATTTAATATGCCTTTAATGGGGAAGAGTTGATTTATATGCCGAAATGTTTGTATATTTGTTATTGTTTTAGTTTCCTTCCTAGCCCTCTATTAAGCTAAAAAAAAAACAGAAAACAAAAAATCCAAGCCCCGCCTTCTAGATAAATTTGTAATTTTTTCAGTAGAATATTGTCCCAGGCTTGCTATCGCTCGCCAGGAAATGATCGACACCTAAATGGCACGAAAGGTGTTAATATTGACAAAGAAATCGGGTGACAGGTCTTAAAATCGTCAAAGTAATGGTCCGAATGTCTTCAAATCGCCAAATTGGGCTAAGCATGAGGGAGAAGGGGGGCCAGAACAACCAATCATCCCCCTTTATTTACTGAGGAAAGCCAAATTGTATATACATTTCTTGGTATGGTGTGTTTGTGTGTGTGTGTGTGTGTGCTTAACCCGTGCAGTACCAGTTCTGACCTTTTAATGGAATACTGGTTAATAGTAGACAATTTTATTCAGTTACTATCTCTCTCTCTCTCTCTCTCTCTCTCTCTCTCTCTCTCTCTCTCTCTCTCTCTCTCTCTCTCTCTCTCTCTCTCTCTCTCTCTCTCTGTAGTCCAGCAATTAACAGGCTTCGAACTATCTTAATCAACCCTTTTTACTACCACAGATGCTTCTTCTTGAGCTGCACAACATCGTTTAAATATAGCTAGAATACAATACAGAAGACGTCGCCGGTACAGAAGGGGTTAATATTGTATAGCTTTGTTAACCCTTTCATTCAGATGACTCCAGTTATTTCTTTTCCCTATTCGGGCTCTGTCTCGAGTCGGCCACCCCAATTAAAAAAAAAAAAACAAAAAAAAAAACATGGGGAATGGGCCTGAGAAAATAGATAGATAGATAGATAGATATACCTGCGCACAATAGATAGATAGATAGATAGATATACCTGCGCACAATTATATTCGGCTTAATCGAGAAATGTAAGTAATTTAAGGTAATAATTGGTGTTAACGCCTTCTGTACCGGCGACGTCTTTTATATTTTAGTCTAGCTATATGTAGACGATGTTGAGCAGTTTAAGAAGGATCGGTGGCAGTAAGAAGGGTTAAGTGAGATAGTTCGAAGCCTATTAGTTGCTGGAGGTTCTTTTGAAACTGAATATTATCGTCTAGTAGTAGCCAGAATGAAATTAAGAAGACGTTACCGGTAGAGAAAGGGTTAAGGAGAGTGTAGGCCTATTTGATTAATATTTCATGTAGTTTATGCAATGAATGATATATTATAGGCCTATGTAGATTAAAATATGATGTATTAGATTATTATGTAGTATAGGCCTATGTAGTTAAATATGTCATGTAGATTATAAAAGGAATGATGTAGTGTAGGCCTATGTAGATTATGTAATGAATTATATATTATAGGCCTATGTAGATTATAGTATGATGTAATGTTATTGATGTATTAGATTATTATGTAGACTCATGTATAGTTAATATGTCATGTAGTATATATAATGAATTATGTAGTATAGGCATTAGGCATATGTAGATTGTAATATGATGTAATGTTTTTTATATTGATGTATTCGATTATTTTGTAGGCCCATGTAGTTAATATGTCATGTAGTGTATATAATGAATGATGTAGTGTAGGCCTATAAGAACTGATATTAGGTGGTATACTGTATCTGGCCTATGTTGTTACGGTATGTTGTGTAATAGACAATTTAGAGTACTTAACATGCTACTACTGTGTGTGGTAATAGAGACGTTCAGACTGGTTGGTGTGGCAACGACCTGTAATGATAGCATATTTGTTGTTGTTGGTGTGTGTGTGTGTGTGTGAGAGAGAGAGAGAGAGAGAGAGAGAGAGAGAGAGGGATGGAGAGAGAGAGAGAGAGAGAGAGAGAGAGAGAGAGAGAGAGAGAGAGAGAGAGAGAGAGAGAGAGAAAAAACAAAACTAATATGAATATGTGTGTGTATGTCTATGCGTGTGTAGGCCTATGTGTGTTTGTGTGTGTGTGTGTATGTGTGAGTATATGTGTATGGTGACGGTCCAGTATGTGTGTAATTAGGGGGTGTTATCGAAGTAGAAAGCCTTTTAAACGTTTACCATCCGCCCGATTGATTGGCTGAGGAAGGACTGCTGATAGGGAGCTGGGTGAAAGGTACAACACGGAGAGAGAGAGAGAGAGAGAGAGAGAGAGAGAGAGAGAGAGAGAGAGAGAGAGAGAGAGAGATAATGAGTGTGAGTGAGTGAGTGAATCAGTGGGAGAATATAAAAATAGGTGGTTGATATAGGCGTTAGGAACGTAGGCAAATACATAACCTCCGTCTGCGTGAACCTACCATCACTATAACTCCTCCGTGGGTAACAAGCAGATAATAAGGTAAAGAGACCCACCAGGTGTGTTGTAATTTATAAACAGGTAGAAAGTGTCATAGGTACAGTACTCGACATTGATGAGGTAATTACTGGGGGGGACTTGGTTATAATGTGTTAGTACGGATACATCACCTGCTAAGGGTGGGGTTTTAGTTTGCTCTCTAGACCTCTATCAAACTTTAACAAAAACAAAAACACCCCCAACACCCACCTTCAAGATAAATTTGTAATTTTTTAGTTAAAGAAAACAAAATAATAAAATCCCAGCCGAAGGCAGGTTCCTCCAAAATGACTTGCTCGCTATCGCTTGCCAGGATAAAATCGACACCTAAATGGCAAGACAGATCTTATTATTGACAAAGAATTGGGGCGAAAGGTCTTCGAAACACCAAAGCAATGGGGCTAATGTCTTAAAATCTCAAAATTATGGGGCTAAACATGAGGGAGAAGGGGGTCCAGAAAAGATAACCAACCTTCCCTTTCAGTACAGGTGGTGGTAATAATGTCTTGGTATAGGGAACTGTGGTATTGTAGGGGCATGTTTGTGTGTAACTGTATACCAACCCGTTATTAACGATACATAGATTGTTTTTATTTTACACACACACACACACACACACACACACACACACACACACACACACACACACACACACACACACACACACACACACACACACACACACACACACACATCCTAGAAACCCTCCATATTACCACTAATAAACATATTTTCTCCTAATTATAACTACGACAATTAAGGAACCGTTCATCGCATCTACACACCTATAATTATCCTTATATAATTACTACTGCTATTTAGTGGTGGTGGTGATGGTAATAGTGTTGGTGATGATGGGGTTGGTGGTGGTTGTGTTATGGTAGTGTTAATAATAAAGATGATGGTGATGGTGATTAAGGAACAATTCATCACCTCCACACCTATTATTAGCCTTTTATAATGATTAATGTAATTTAGTGGTGGTGGTTGTGGTGGTGGTGATAGTGGTGGTGATGATGGGGTTGGTGGTGGTTGTGGTGGTGGTGATAGTGTTGGTGATGATGGGGTTGTTGAGGTGATGGTAGTGACGTTGTGGTGGTGGTGATAGTGGTGGTGATAGTGGTGGTGATGATGGTGGTAATGGTGGTGTGATGTTGTTTCTTATCACAACTCTTATGGTGATAGTGGTAGTGGTGGTGGTGGTGGTGGTGATAGTTGTGGTGATGGTTGGGGTGTGGAGAAGCAGGAAGACTATGATGATGATGGTAATAGTAATGATGATGATGAACATGATAGTTGTGACGATGATGCTGATGATGGTGATAATGATGATGATGGTAATAATAATGCTGCTGCTGCTGATGATGATGATTGTGATGATGGTAATGAAGATTAGTTTGTTGATAATATGGATGATGGAAGCTGTTGCCATATATTCTATCTGAAATGGTTATAGCCTATACGTTTTTCTTTAACCCATACTAAACTTATATTTATTTATAAACAATTTTATGACAAGGAATTAGTGGGGAGAGCATTACTGTTAGGGAAAGTGTGTGTCTGTGTGTGTGTGTGTGTGTGTGTGTGTGTGTGTGTGTGTGTGTGTGTGTGTGTGTGTGTGTGTGTGTGTGTGTTAAAATAGGACTTCAGAGGCTATCAGCCCTTTTGGAGTATGAAGCCAGCACACTGCAAGTCAAGAATAACATCTGGATTGGAGCCTCTCTGCGAGAACCTCAGTCCCTTGAGTGTGTGTGTGTGTGCAGTTGTAGTTGTTCTTATTTACACACAACTGAACCCTCCAACACAGTACTGGTCTGGTAATAGACTCTTAAGTGAATTAAGTGGACGCTCTACGTAAGTGTATACAGTACAGTGGAGACTCTACGTAAGTGGTGTTTGGTCAGCATAGGGAAGATTATATCGTAAGAAGCTAACACTATCTGATGCCACGGTTTGGGATTTATTGGGATTTTGTTTAATATATTCTACATCTATCTATATACTCTGGCACATACTGTTTTTTTTTTAGGATTTTAATTGTTTATGCCATATTCGAGGAATATATTTTTAGTTGGTCCTCTAGAACTAAGAGTTGATAGATGTTACTCATTAATTCTCATGATGGTTATCCTTCTCACCTGAATATAAAACATCTTTTGTAAGTTAGTTTCCAATGAGTAGAATCAACATAAGAATCACATGAAATGCGTCTCGCAAATGTCTGAAACTTTAACAAATAATTACGAAATCCCCATTTTGGTCTGACAGAAGGAATACATCAGTCATTACTAGTTTACTACATATATTAATCATTTTTAACCAGCATACAGTATGGACAAGAGAAACATGTCTTGCATGATGTAAAAGTGCATTAATTTTGTATGACGATTAGGAAAAACAATTGCCGTTTTATTGGAAAATATATTTATTGTGCACACATTGACAATAGACACTAGTAATAAATACTACATTAGAGTATATAAACATAATATTTGTTTTATCAACGGTCCCCCAAAAGAAGAACTGAGGGCAAAACAAATGACAGGGATCGTGAGTACAGTACGGTATCTTGTTGAAGCTCCCAACACCTCTAATATTTAAGGGGAGATGGGCCGTTTTTCACGTCCCCCTTCTTCCTCATGTTTTGCCCCATTAGTTTTCGTATTATAAGACGTTCGGCCCATTAGTTTGTCGATTTTAAGATCTATCGGCCCATTTCTTTGTGAATTTTAAGACTTTTCGTGTCATTTAGGTGTCGATTTTTTCCCTGGCGCGCGATAGCGAGCCTGTAATTTAAGAGAAATCGGCCTTCGGCCGGGATATTTCTTTATCGAAAAATTTACAAATTCATCTTGAAAGAGGGTCTTGGGCGGGTGAAGGTCTAGGGATAAAACTAATAAAATAATATAAAGATACATAAATTATCAAATAAATACGCCCATCTCCCCTTAATTGCATTCTGGATAACTCTAGCTGGTGCCATAGTTATTATATTCTGGATAACTGGGGTAGGGGGTCTAGGGGGGGGGGGGTAATTTTAAGCTTGATTGAGGTGGTCTAGGGAACAAACTGAAAACCTACCCTTAAAGACACGATTCAACCTCGCCTCTAAGTTATAGGTTGATGTTGGTGAGGTAATCATCGACCTGGGTGTAGGAGAGAGAGCAGGTTGGGTAGGGGGTCAAGGGGGGTGTAAATTTAAGCTTGATGGAGGTGGTCTAGGGAACAAACTGAAAACCTCCCCTTAAAGACATGAATGAACCTCGCCTCTAAGTTATAGGTTGATGTTGGTGAAGCAGTCTACTAAGTTATAGGTTGAGGTTGGTGAAGCAGTCTACTAAGTTATAGGTTGATGTTGGTGAAGCAGTCTACTAAGTTATAGGTTGAGGTTGGTGAAGCAGTCTACTAAGTTATAGGTTGAGGTTGGTGAAGCAGTCTACTAAGTTATAGGTTGAGGTTGGTGAAGCAGTCTACTAAGTTATAGGTTGAGGTTGGTGAAGCAGTCTACTAAGTTATAGGTTGATGTTGGTGAAGCAGTCTACTAAGTTATAGGTTGAGGTTGGTGAAGCAGTGTACTAAGTTATAGGTTGAGGTTGGTGAAGCAGTGTACTAAGTTATAGGTTGATGTTGGTGAAGCAGTCTACTAATTTATAGGTTGAGGTTGGTGAAGCAGTCTACTAAGTTATAGGTTGAGGTTGGTGAAGCAGTCTACTAAGTTATAGGTTGAGGTTGGTGAAGCAGTCTACTAAGTTATAGGTTGAGGTTGGTGAAGCAGTCTACTAAGTTATAGGTTGAGGTTGGTGAAGCAGTCTACTAAGTTATAGGTTGAGGTTGGTGAAGCAGTCTACTAAGTTATAGGTTGAGGTTGGTGAGGTAGGTATCAACCTGGGTGTAGGAGAGAGAGCAGGTTGGGTAGAGTAGTCCACAGTCCTCACCTCGGCTTCCCAAGATGGCCGCCGACTGGTAGATGGCGCTGGGGGGCTGAGTCTTCTTGTGGGGAGAGGCAGGGGAGGGCTTCTCTCTGGTGGATATATATAAGCACTGGTTATACATGCTCAGATTAATATGCAGGATTCAAAACTGCATAATAAATCGTAGGCTTGTGCATATTTCTTTAACTGTCTTGATAGCGTAATGCATAAGTGCGTGGAATTTCGACGTGAGTATCCTAGGTTCGAATCCTTGGAGTGCCACATGTATTGGTTGATTTCATTAATTGAGTTTAGAGGTAAAGTTGGTTGGTGGAAAAAACATAATACAAAATATACAGTATAGCTACAGGAATATTATAACACACATAACAAAACCACTCCAACAGCTTCCTCTCTCCAACACCCCTTCTCCCATTCAGCACTCTTCAAAAAGTAGATACGAGGTGCCGATGTAAAGGCTTATCCCTCCATACCCTCACCTGACGTGACCTACATATACAGACTACACAGACCCCACGATCCATAGGCCTACATGGCTGTCTGACGTGAGAGAGGGGAGCAAGATAAATCACAGGAGTTAGATTTTTCTTGATTCTGTTTCATTTTTGTTTGCCAACCAATGTGAACAGACAATTATCTTTTCCACATGGTACCATTCTAAAATATGCTACACAAGAATATTGTATCATGTTATGTTATGGTCATCAATGTTGACAGTTGAAGCTACTATACTCAGTTTCTTTACAGCTGACAATATATTGAACCCCTTAGCAGCAGCTAATTTGTCGATGGAAAAATATTAAACTACTATGTTTCTGCATCATATTAAGACCAAGTTTATATAATTAACAACATAGTTCACTACAAAATCTTCATAATAACGGAGGAATCTTGATGGGAACTTAGCAATTTACCGTCAGTTGAAAATAAACAGGCCTTAGTGGATAATAGATAATGATAGCTCTATAATATATCCATTCCCACGCCACCACACTATACACACTACAAAGCTCATACCCAATAAGGCTCCTGATGGCTGCCTGTTCCTTGGTGAGGGTGGAGGGGTCCTTGGAGAATACCTGACAGACGTGCCTCAGTCCACAACCTTCAGAGTCCACGCGGGCAACAACACTGAACACTTCCTCCAACCTGATCACACGGAAAGGGATTTATGTGTATTAAGGACAGCTTTGGACTTACTTGATTATATATTTATGTTTTATTTATTATTATTATATTTGTTTATATATTTATTTTAATTTTATTATTGTATTTATTTATTTAATATATTTTTATTTCCTCCCTAGACTCCCACCAAGCTTAAACAAATAGTCCCTTGAGCCCTCTTCAAGATAATGCGGCCTAAGGCCGCTTCCGTTTAAATTTCAAGCTCGCTATCACTCGTCAGAACAAAAAATCTACACCTAAATGGCACGAACAGTCTTAAAATCGCCAAACTTATGGAACGAATTTATTTAAATCTCACAACTAATGGGGCTAAACATGACGAACAAGGGGTTCAAGAAAACTCCCCTTTAATGTACGGCTATACAGTATATATCATGTGTATACAGTACAGTATTTATATATTAAATCATCTTTGTGTATCTAACTCTATCATTATTCTATGAATATCTCTGTCTTTGTCTAGCTAATTTGAGATCGGGAGGCATCTAATAGCAATCTTTATAAAGATAACAAACTTATCTAATAAACTTAATTTCCATTTAAAGATAATGATTTAATTACTATTATATTAAATAAGAATGTATGGAAGATTATGCTGTTACTTACAAGGATAGTTTCGACTTGCATTATTTTAAATAACAACAGAGGCAATAATGATTGAAATATGATTATGCTACTGTTATTAATTATGGGTATTACCCTTTCATTGAAGTGGTGTCACACGAGTGCCTTTCCCGTCAATTTTTACAAGCAATTGTAGTCTGGCATCTTCAAAATGTAAGTGTTATCAGAAATCAGGCACGTACCGTAATTTACCTTCAGTCTAGTTTCCGAGTCTAATGCGAAAGAGCCACAAAATATTATGAGAAACAACTAATTGAAAATTGCCGGAAAAAGCGCTGGTTTAACGCTGGTTTCATTTTCCCTTTTTCTGTCAAATTCTACCGCAATGAACCTTTTGACATAATTAACTTCTTCCTATGATGAAAAAAATCCTCTGCTGATAGCCAGGTTTAAGTGAAGAATGTGTCCACCGTCAAAACACTTACCTTGGGTTCTTGATCTCTCTCTTGCGACGAGAATCTGTGGGAAGAGACGAATGTTTAGTTCATAATGTTCGATTTTAACCCATTCAGTACCGGTGACGTCCTTTTTATTATATTCTGGCAACGATTAGACGATTTTATGCATTTTTAAATGGGCCTTTAGCAATTGAAAGGTTTCGAACTATCTCTCTTAGCCCTTTTTGCTATCACAGATCCTTCTAAAACTGCACAACATCGTCGAAAAAATAGCTAGAATACAATACAAAAGACGTCGCCGGTACAGAAGGGGTTAATGAGGCTATCTCTCTCATAGCATAAAGCGTATAATTATGCATTGATTGTATGTTCGTATGATATAAAGCTTAGTCTCTTAATCAATGCATACACACACTTAGTTTTAGTTATATTTTGTCTTAGGAAATAATTTGTTTCAATAAGCTTTCAAAGTAATATTAACCTTTCTTCCCTTTACGTATTTTGTTTTCTGTAAGTGAGCAGTGATGTTAGCAAGTTAACAATATTGCAGAAAAGCGTGATTTCATACCATCACCTTTCTTGCAAATACTAATGCCCCTTTCTTATAATTATTAAACCCCACCTGTCTTGTCTATTGAATTTGTAACTATATCATTTCTATTTCCATCTCCTCCAAAATTTATCTGCCCCATACTTCACTCTACCCAGTTTCATAATGGTAGCACCTTCATGTCTAGTCCTTTCACCCCCATCTAATATTGACAAATCTCCGACGGGGTTTATTGAGCTTTAATACTCTCCTAGCCCTTGGCCTTGAGGCTCAAAGGCGGTCATTAGTTACGACGACCATAGATAGATGCGACGTCGTACTTGCTTTGATTATCCTAGCCTTTTAGACCTAAGGAAAGGACAAAATATACATACATGTTTCTATGACTCCCCTCTCCTTCCCGTCTTACCGTTCTTCTGGTTCAACAAGGCCAGGGTTCCCAAGACCGCCACCGCCGCGCCCGCCGCCCCCAACGCCCCCGCCGCCAGGGCACTAGTACTGAGGGAGGTGGTGAGGGCCGCGGTGGTGAGGGCGGTGGTGCCGGTCACTACGGGCACGATCAAGGTCGGGGCCACCAAGCCACAGAAACACAACACCAACACCGCGGCAGCTTGGAGTGGAGACCTGTAGGGGGGAGAGGAACGTTTAGTAGTGGACATTTGTGTTGGTGTCTGAAGGAGGGGGGTTATAGTAGTAGAGAACGTTTGTGTTGGTGTCTGTATGAGGGAGAACTGTAGGCTAGTAGAGAACGTTTGGATTGGTGTCTGTATGGGGGACAACGGCAGTAGAGAACGTTTGTGTTGGTGTCTGTAGGGAAGGATCTTAGGATAGTAGTAGAGAACGTTTGTGTTGGTGTATTTAGGGAAGGATGGTACTAAAGAGCTTTCTGTTTTTTGTTGTTTACAGATACAGACAAAATTATAGGTCTAAGCAGCATAAACTTAAAGGCCCACTGAACCAAGTTATAACTTTGTGAAGCCCACACTACACTAATATATACGTTTTGAATATACAGTATGTATACAGTATGTAGCTGACTACGTGTAATACTGGCTATATTGTTGAGCGGTACTTGAAAAATAAACACAATGGATAAAAAACACCATCTGAGGAAGAGCACTTTATTGACAACGTTTCGCAAGAAGCTATCTGCGAAACGTTGTTAATAAAGTGCTCTTCCTCAGATGGTGTTTTTTATCCATACTGGCATTATTATTATGACATTAGTGTTGGCTGGGATCAAATAGGGTTAAGCTTCACCTCTGTACTGCCTGTATTTTGTTCTAGTTATCTAGTAACTCGGACACTACTTTATCGGTAAATTCAGCTATCAACCTACATGTTTACGAAGTAGTTAAGGTAGTAGATGGAGTAGAAGACCCTATGAAGACTGTGGAGACTGATGATCCTTCTATCTGTGTGGAGCTTATATTCATATTTGTTTTCACCAACTCGCCAAATCATTTACAAATTAACCTAACTAATGAAATCAATGAAAGTAATGAATACACGTGGTACTCCAAGCACTCGAACCTAGGATACTCATACCGAAATTCCGCACACTAAGCACTAGGCTATCAATACAGTTATATACCTGAAGCTCTACCTCTATAAGTAATGCTTTACTTCTGGGTGTAATGTCCCGAGTTCGAATCCCGGGAGGATCATATGCTTTCATTAGTTTCTTCTAGTGCATTGGGGTTTGTAATGGAGGATTAATGTTAAGAACGGGGTGTTCCTTAAAATTAGTCTTACCAACATTCACTTGACCTATTAAATATCCTGCAACTGGGATATAGACGAAAACTTTGCAATAAACTTACATGATTTGGAGGTTAGTTGGGTGGTGGATGACTGGATAAAATAAAGACTGGATATATGAGATGACTGTATGAAGACTGTGAATACTCTGATGGTCCTTCTGTCTGTGTGGAGCTTATATATACCTGAAGCTCCACCTCTATAAGTCTGTCTGTCTGGTCTGTGGTCCCGTGGTAATTCCCTCTCTTGCTTCACCATCCAGACCTCTCCCGACCTTGGTTGGTTTTGGTGGTTTTAGGCCCTCTTTCGCATTATCTCACTGGACCATAGTAGAGTTTTAGCTTAGTATGTTTTATTCAATTGTGTTTTATTTATATGTTTATTGTGTTTATATATATATATTGGACTTTTACCATTATTAAGGGCGGATGGGCGTCTTTATTTGCTCATTTATGTATCTTTTTACTATTTTTTAAAATTTTCTCCCTAGATCTCCATCAAGCTTATAAAAACACCCGCCCAGGACCCTCCTTCAAGAATAATTTGTATATTTATGGATAGAAAAATGTCACGGCCAAAGGCCGGTTCCTCTTAAATTGCAAGCTCGCTATCGCTCGCCAGGAAAAAATCGACACCTAAATGACACGAAAAGTCTTAATATTGACAAAGAAATTGGACAAAAGGTCTTAAAATTGCCAAAGTAAAGGGCCGAACGTCTTAAAATCTGAAAACTAAAGGGGCTAAGCATGAGGAAGAAGGGGGTCCAGAAAAACGGCCCATCTCCCCTTAAGCAACTATTTCCTTTAGCTTGTCCAGTTGTTATTTTGTTTATCAATAATGAATATAGTGTAGTCTTGTGTCATTCTTTTAGTATCACTCTCTCCCACCATCCCAGGACCATAGTAGACTTAAATTACCTTATTATGTTCTATTCAACCTGTTTTATTTATGTATTTGTTGTATTTATATAGTTTATACTGTTATCATTATTAAATAACTATCTCCTTTATCTTGTCCAGTTATTATTTTGTTAAATATATATATATATATATATATATATATATATATATATATATATATATATATATATATATATAAATATATATATATATATAATATATATATACCGATATATATATATATATATATATATATAAAGATATATACATATATATATATATATATATATATTATAGGTTAACAAAATAACAACTGGACAAGATAAAGGAGATAGTTATTTAATAATGATAACAGTATAAACTATATAAATACAACAAATACATAAATAAAACAGATTGAATAGCCATCCATCCCCCCCTCCCCCTCAAGGGACTGGAGTTCTCGAAAAGGGGCTCCAGTCCTGAAAATGTACTCGACTTGCAGTGTGCTGGCTTAATAATCCAGAAGGGTTGATAGCCTCTGAAGTCCTATTTTAACTAACTAATCTCCCCCTCTCAGCTGAACTACACTATTATTTTGACTTCTCTTCAATTTATTTATTTGTTCTTTTTCTTGTTATGTCTATCCTCCTATCTATTTATTTTGTTTATCTATTTGCCTGTCTCTGCATTTTTTTTTTTTTTTTTAATTATGCCTCCTTTTCATGTAGGTCCATTATAATTTTCCTCATCTCATCAATGGCTCCCTTTACCCCCCAGAGAGACCTATGGATAGTAACCATTGTAACCACATCTGCTGCAATGCCTTCCCTTAGCAACTCTGGTCACCACCTCGAAAGGTTCTCCATGTTGTGGTCATTGTCTCTTTGCTTCTGTATCTTGGTTCCCTCTTATTGTCCCTGTTATATTTATCTAGTATTAATTAATTTCATTGGGGGTGTGGTGGTGAGATTAATAAAAATAATATTTCTTCTTCTTCGTCTTCTTCTTCGTCTTCGTCTTCTTCTTCTCCTTCTCCTTCTTCTTCTTCTTCATCTTCTTAGAGTTGTTATTACCATTTGTTCTCTCCATCTTTGTTAATTAAGGCTTATCCCTCAATACCTTCACCTTCCATTCTCTTCTTATTCCTCTGATCACTTCCTCCCTTTACCCCCCAGCAAGACCTGTGGATACTGACCATAATAACCACCACATCTGCTGCAATGGTTTCTTAGCAAATCTGGTTACCCACCTTGAAGGGCTTTGGTAGTTGTGGTCGTTGGGTTAAGGGGAGGGTTTTAGTTTGTTCCCTAGACCTCCATCAAGCTTAAAATTACACCACCTTGACCTATCAAGATAAATTTGTACATTTTTTGGGTAGAAAAATGTTCTTTAGTAGCAGCAGAAGTAAAATTTGGGTATTATTGTGGGAAATCATATTCTACCATAGTTGGGATAATTCTCGAAATGGTACTTTTTGCTTTTTCGATGGCTCTTGTGCCTTAAGATATCGGCCTAAATTAATTTGATCTTATTTTAATTAACTCCTCATGGTGTATGTATTCCAACTATATTTGTTGTTGAACCCTTTGGGTGCAGGTGCTTCTATGGGTAAGATTATGCCCTGGAGGCTATTTTCCTGCTAATTCCGCTCAACATACGTTGCCTTAGCGCCATATCCGTAGCTCTGAGCAAATTGGAATGAGCTCCAATGACAAGATTCGGGCAAACTCTCCCTATAGCAGCCACCATAACCTCCCTACCTCCTCACCCCAATCAAAATTTTTTTTTTTTGCAGGTTTCGTCTCTAAAGCCACACACTACTCTCTAGCGAAAATATACTATTTTCTCGTTCATTTCCACTCATATTTTACTCGATGATCTTTACTGTTATTCTATAATTTTTTGTGTTTACAAGACAGTATGAGTTGTTGAAATGAAGTTAAAAATGAATCTCATATTTGCACCTGGTATAACCAATAGCTGTTGCAATTACATGGAGAAGTGGCCCTGTTTTTGTTGATTTTTAGCTTCTAAGACACACGCCCTTCCTCAACCAATGCACTAAGCACACTGATATAAGTATGAGTGGCAAGCTTAGAACCTCCTGGAAGCGTCTAGGCTCAAGCAGGGCGGGTTGGTCCAACCATCTCAGTCGGTACTACATGTACGTTGCCCGCAGTATATAGGACATAGGACATATATGTACGTTTCTCGCAATGTTTGGGTTAATGCGTGCACACATACACACACACACATGCTCATACATACAGACACACACACACACACTCACTCACTAGAACCTAGAAGGGTCACTAGATCTGTTGTTGCTTGATTTCCTTTGTACTCCTTTGTACTCATACATGCATACACACATACTCACTCACTGTCCCTCTGTCTCTCTCTCTCACACACACACACACACCACGAACACAAACGTACACACACACTGTCACACACATACACACACACACACACACTTTCAATCCATGTAATAACCACCAAGTTGAATATAAATTAGCCTTCTGGACCCATGTAATTAACCTCTAATAGAAAGTGGTAACCTTGATAGTTACAGAAGGTGACGTTAGTGGTTGTGGTAATTATGTTTAAAGGGCTGTTTGAGGTGAGTTTAATGAGTTGTGCTGTGCTTGTAACGGGGATGGTTATGGTGGGCGTGTGTGTGACTATGAATTTGTGTTTGTAACTTTGAACGTGTGTGTAACTATGTGTGACTGTGTGTATGTGTGTGTAACTAACAAGGGTTCGAACCCCGCACCAAATGAAATGCTGGGTGAACGAAGGGAATTTAACCCTCCCGAAAACTCCCCAGGTTTTGTGATGCCTGGCGCGGGGTTCGTAACCTCAGTAGGTCAACCAGACCCACGCGCTAACCCACTGTACTACCACGGACGTACACTATAATAGCAACCTTAGTTCTCCTTGAAAGAACCAGGTGATAGTCTCGTGGTGATTCACGTGATAGGTTTATTTAACTTCGCCATCAACGACTATTTTACGCTATTCCAGACGTCAACTTAGGTAGTTTTGTGGTTGCGGGATTTTTGCGGGAACAGGGTATTACAATGATAATAATAATACCACGGGGTTTATGCTTTGATGTTTTATTATGGGTCAGCTCTGTACATGGTGGGTCTTATCTGCTACAAGAGAAAGAGAGAGCGAGAGAGATTAAACCCTTACAGTACGGGTGCCGCCCTTTCAACTTTACTTTGGATACTATTAGACGATTGTATTTCAGTTTTAAAAGGGCTTACAGCAATGAACAGGTTTCGAACTATCTCACTTAATCATTTTTACTACCACATATCCTTCTTTAAACTGCACACAAAAAGTCTAAATATAGCTAAATTTAAATGTAAAAAGACGTCGCCGTTACCGAAGGGGTTAAGAATACAAGGGTTAAGCTGGTATCACATGAGAGCTTTTATAGTCAGCACTCGATGATCAACATTTTTCAGGCAACATTTCTGGAATATTTTGCACTGGTATCGGAAACTAGACTGTTGGTAGATGAATTTAGGTAACCGAAATATTGTAAATGTTGACCTCATAAGCTGCCAGATCAGTGTTGAGTGAAAAAGCGCTCGTGTGATGCCTGCTTAAGTTTGGACCTTATCCGCACTGGTTGGCGAAGAAGTTGCCGTAGGTGCAGAAGGCGGAGGCGGAGACGGTGACGGAGCGGTTGGTGGAGGTGGTGGTGATGGTCACTGTGGTCTTGGAGCTCGACCATACCGTTAGGAAGAATTTAGCGGGCTCCACCTCATCCTCCCCCTCCTTCAGCGCCTCCTCCTCCCCCATGGAACCCAGGAGGAGAGGGAGGTGGTCTTGGATCTGCCGGCGGCGTGCTAGGGCGTCTCCGGTAGCAAGGGCGTCTCTGGTCCCTAGTGTCTCTGCGTTGAGTTTCTTGGAGCGCCTCAACTTCCGGCCCTGGCAAGCCTCCACACCGTTGGCTACTGTTGGTCAAAGATTACCATTTAACTCCTGTACCGGCACCGTTCTTTTAACTTTATTTTGGCTATTATTAGATGATTTTATTCAGTTTAAAAAGGGCCTCCAGCAATTAACAGGCTTCGAACTATCTCGCTTAACACATTTTACTACAACAGATCCTTCCTAAACTACACAAAATCGTCTAAATATAGCTAGACAAAATAAATAAAAAGACGTTGCGGTACAGAAGAGGTTAACTCTTTCGCTACCGATACAGTCATTTTGGTTTGACTGTAGCGACATTCAGAGGATTTTATGGCTACTGTTGTTGGGAGAAATAATATAAGGGGAGGTATTTAGTTTGGTCCCTAGCCTTCCATCAAGCTTTGAATAATTCCCCCAAGACCCCCCTTCGAGATAAATGTGTACATTTTTTCGGTAGAACAATGTCCAGGCCGAAAGCCGTTTCCTTCTAATATACAGTCTCGCTATCACTCCCCAGGAAAAAAATCGACACATAGATATTATTAAGGTATATTATAAAAGTATATTATAAAGGTATATCATTAACTTACTAAGGTAGCAGGTATAGGGTTCGGTAGAGGTGAACTATGAGAAAGGTATATAGTAAAGAGTATACTATAAAGGTAAATGATAAAGGTATATAATTAACTTACTAAGGTAGCAGGTATAGGGTTCGGTAGAGGTGAACTATGATAAAGGTATATAGTAAAGGGTATACTATAAAGGTATATAATAAAGGTAAATGATAAAGGTATATCATTAACTTACTAAGGTAGCAGGTATAGGGTTCGGTAGAGGTGAACTATGATAAAGGTATATAGTAAAGGGTATACTATAAAGATATATAATAAAGGTAAATGATAAAGGTATATCATTAACTTACTAAGGTAACAGGTATAGGGAACGGTGGAGGTGAACTGTGATAGACGTATATAAGAACATAAGAACATAAGAAAATGGGAGTCTGCAGAAAGCCGATTGGCCTAAGCAAGGCAGATCCCTGTCCCACACAACCCCAATAACAAAGCCCAATTATAGGCTCAACACTCTAATACCCTGAGGATCATCTTACCAAAACGGTTAGAGATTAACGCAGGATTACGGGGGTTTGCAGAGTGCTGATTGGCCCAACCCTTCTCGTCCATATGCTTATCCAATTTTATCTTAAAGCTCCCTACCGTTTTTTATCCCACTATAGCACTTGGTAGTCCATTCCACCCATCTACAACTCCGTTACCAAACCAATATTTGTCTATATCTTTTCTGAAACGAAATTTATCTAATTTGAAACCATTGGTACGAGTTCTTTCGCTATCACTGAGCTTTAGTACATTTGTCATGTCCCCTTTGTTAATCCCACTAACCCACTTGAACACCTCTATCATATCCCCTCTAACTCTGCGTCTCTCTAACGAATGTAAACCTAATTTCTTCAACCTTTCTTCATACGGAAGATTTCTAATATTATGGATCATTTTTGTCATTCTACGCTGAACTCTCTCCAATGAATCTATGTCCATTCTGTAATAAGGACACCAAAATTGGACAGCATAATCCATATGGGGTCTCACTAATGACAAGTAAAGTTTTAAGATAACATCAGCAGTTCTGTTACTCACACTCCTAGAGATGAACCCGAGAATCCTGTTTGCCTTATTACGAACGCTTATACACTGTTTTCTAGGCTTCAAATCATTGCTAACAAACACACCTAGATCTTTCTCGCAGTCTGAATTTTCTAATTCTAAATTAGCTAGTTTATATTTAACATATTTTGTTTGCATCTTCCCTATCTTTAATACCTTGCATTTGTCAATGTTAAACTTCATCTGCCAATTTACTGACCATTCATGTAAGGTATCTAGATCCCTTTGGAGGCACTCTATATCGCTATCTGAATCAATTGATCTCCCCATTTTAGTATCGTCTGCGAATTTACTTATCCTATTAAGCAGGTATATATATAATAAAGGTATATTATACAGGTAGATAATAAAGGTATATAGTAAAGGGTATACAATAAAGGTACACCATTAACTTACTAAGGTAGCAGGTATAGGGTACGGTGGAGGTGAACTGTGATAGGACGGTCCAGGTGGTGGTGGAGTAGGCATTCAGGAACTTGGGGGCGTTATCATCTGTAAGGGAAGAGGGTGGTTAGAGTTGGGATATATTGGCTTTGTGCTTTACCCTGTTCCCAGGCCAGAAATCGTGAACTCTAACTTCTATAACACAAAAAGGGCTGGAGCAGGCCGAAGGCCGGTACTTTAGCATTACAGGCTCGCAATCGCTCGCCAGGAGAATATCGACACTTAAATGGCATGAACAGTCTTAATATTGACTAAGAAATGGGGTGTAATATCTTCAAATCAACAAAATAAAATCGACACCTGAATGAAATGAAAAGTCTTAAAATTGACAAACGAAAGGGGCGAAAGGTCTTAAAATCGCCAAACTTATTGGCCGAACGTCTTAAAATCTGAAAATTAATGAAGGGAGAAGGGAGCCCAGAAGAACCGACCCATTTCCTCCCCTTAATATATTAGAAGCCATATAAACTAAAGCAGCAAGATGGATCAGACGTTGATTACAGACACACGTAATACATCGCTCACTCGGCTTATTAAGGGGAGGCTTTTAGTTATTTCCTTAGACCTCCATCAAGCTTAAATTTACATCCCCTAGTACCCCTTTCAAGATAAATTTGTACATTTTTCGGTAGAAAAATGTCCCGGCCGAAGGCCGGTTCCCCTTAAATTACAGGCTCGCTATCGCTCGCCAGGAAAAAATTGTTACCTAAATGGCACGGAAAGTCTTAAAATTGACATCAATGGGGCGAAAGGTCTTAAAATCGCCAAACTAATGGGGCAAGCGTCTTTAAATCTCACAAGCAATGGGGCTAAACATGAGGGAGAAAGGAGTCCAGAAAAAAAATCATCCAGGTGGAAATCTCCCCTTAAACAAGACATTACACATTGGAAGGGGGACCAGAAAAATAAGAAAATACTCCATAAAAAAAACTTTACGTAGGCCTATACCTTTTATCTCCCGCAGACCCGCTCTTCCTTCAGTAACAGTGTAGAGGAGAAGGACAGCCAAGACCACTAGCCCTTGGTGTGCTGACGACTGTGGAGAAGTAGCATTTGGAAACAGATCAATTAACACAACTATAATAAAATAAAAATAAAACGCACACACACACACACACACACACACACACACACACACACACACACACACACACACACACACACACACACACACACACACACATTATTAAACTATTATACAGGGTGCCACACGAGTGTTGTTACATACTTCCACAAATGAAAGATTAAGTAATTCTGTTATATAGACATAATTATGCATTTGGAGGCATTATTCTGCAGCTATGGCCTATTAAAGTTAACAAAAATTACGTTTTTCGAGATTATTAACCCCGATTTTCCTCCGTAGGATAGGGCTAGGGATAAATAATTCAAAGTGACTCCAAGAACTACACTACATTGTTCTTCTTCTTTCCGTGGCGATGAGTTAAATATCACAAAAACCCCACAAAAACGCATCTCATCATCATTGGAAGAAGACAAAAGATAGAGAAGTTTTTTTATGTACATATTTTGAAGTATTGATATTACGTTTCATAATATACTACTTAGTGTTTTCATTTTCTTTACTTAAAAAATGGGTTAAAACTGACAAAAACCCTAAACATTTCCTCCTTTCACCTGACAGTTTTACGTGTTTTTTCCGATGTTACTTCAGATTTTCTTTGATATGAAAGAAATTAAGATAAATCTGAATGGTGTATGATGAAGTATGGTACAATTACTTTCAATAGGCAGAACAAACCCCTCTGTATCTTCCTTCATCTTCCCTTGGCGATGCGTTGAATATGCGGTTTTGTGTTATATCTGTAATATTTAACTCATCGCCACAGTAAAATGGAGAGAGATAACAAAAGATTTGTTGGCGTCAATTTGACAAATTGATACGGTACGGTACTTCATCTTACGTTACTTATTTGCATTCCGTATCCCTCTTTTTAGAAGTTTAATAAACAAAATTAAAGGATTTATCAGTTTTGTTATGTTCAATAAAGATTTCTTCATATAATTCCACTTCCTATGAATTTTATGCCTACATAAAGTAGATTCGATCGTGACTTATGGCCCACCCTGTAGATTATAATTGTAGGTAAACTCCCTCTCTGATGGTAGGGATTCACTCCCTGGTCCAGATACTGTTATATATCACTCACCATGTCTGTCAGTGTCCCTCCACCCTGTGCGTGATACAGGCACAACCCAGGCCTTTATATCAACCACTGTTCCTCCCCAGGGGCTAGGGGGAAAGCTATCACCCCCCTTTCCTCCAACCTTCAAAAAAAAAAAAAAAAAAAAAACACAAAAAAACACAAAAAGAAAAAAAAATCCTCCTTACTGTTCCCTACCCTTAAGAAATATATTAATAAGAAATAAGACATACACATAAATATCTAATGAATAAGATTATCGTTAGGCAGAAAAGAGCAATATTTTGACATGAATCTTCCTTGTTTTTCTTTTTTAAATAATTATGTATAGTTTATTTATTTATTTATATAACCGTAACGTAACCTAACGCAACAGTAGCCTAACCTTTCCTAATTTAACTTCACCTAACCCTAATGTAATCTAATCTAGTTTCATCTACCCTAACAGTAGCCTAACCTAACCTAACTTCACCTAACCTAATCTACCTTCACCTAAACTGACAGTAGCCTAACCTAACCTAGCCCTAACCTAACCTAACGCTAATGTAACCTAACCTAACTGTAACCTAACTTAACCGTACCGGTACTCTAACCCTAACCTAAAATAATCCTGTAACCTAACCTAACCCTAACGTAACCTAACCGCTAACCTAACTAAATACTCCTGTGTGGCAGTCCTTTATGTCACTCTTTCAATAAATTATTTTTGTTACTCCTACGTTATCTCACCCCTTTGAACAGATCCCCTCCGAAAGATATGTTATGCAAATATTTAAAATCTCCCATAATAGCAAAAGTTGGTGAAGGCTATTTGGATTTATTGTATATGTGTCAATTTTGTTGTTTGTTCATAAAATAGGAAAGTCTGGGGCAAAATCAAATTGATGTCATTTTCCTGGTTGCGTTTCAGGAAAATATTTTGCATGATAAAAGTGGAATCCCTCGTCGCCTACCGATACTGCTATGTGTCTCTCCATCAAGTGTGCCGCATCCCCTTCTTCCTCATGTTTAGCCCCACTAGTTTTCATATTTTAGTACATTTGTCCCATTAGTTTTACGATTTTAAGACTTTTTGTGCCATTAAGGTGTCGATTATATTCCTGGCGAGCGAGAGCGAACCTGCAGTTTATGGAAGACCGGCCTTTTTTTGTTTACCTAAAAACGCACTAATTTATCTTGAAGTGTGGGTCTTGGGGGTATTTTTTTAAAGCTTGATGGAGGTCTAGGTAGGAAACTTTAAAAACAAAACAAAACAAAACCACACACACACAACACGGACAGAGGCAAAACAAAAACAAAACAAAAACAATTAATAAGTAAATAAATACATAAATAAAAGCGACAACAATATATAAATAAATCCTCCCCTTACAAGAGTGCTGAGGTAAATAAAACTGAGATGTATTGTATCAGTCACTTAATGTATATTTATTGGGGGTCGATCTCGTATATACAATATGTACAGTACATTATGGTATAATTAATATCGCATTTATATACATAATATATAATATAGGTGTTCATTAAGCAATGGTATGTGAGCTTGGTAGACATATATAGTTAGCAATTATGTGAGCTTAGTAGAAATATAGTTAACCCTTTCACGCATTTATGACGCAGAGGTTGCCAGATTAGCAATACGAAATAGAGTTCTCTCACTCTTATAATTACCTCTCCTCTTAGTTTTCTGCCCACAGCTAACTCAAAGACAACTGCAGAGGTTGAAGTAACTAAACTAAAGGTTTCTAAATACCCCTGATGGTAACAAAGGTTTTAAAGTATCCCCAATAGGCTCAAAATTGCGTCATGTGTCGGAGAGAGTTAATTATAGTAATGCAACATCACTATTTGTATCTTTGAGCATGATGAAAACAGTTAATACATACAAATTATATACCCTAACATTTGTTTTGTATATATTGAATTTTATTTTGTGAATCCAGTAGAATTTGTTAGGCAGTGTGAATTTTATCTGGTTAATGGAATATGTATTAACCCCTTCTAAATCGACAACGTATTTGTATTTGATTCTGGTTACTATTAGACGATTTTATTCAGTTTCAAAAGAACCTCCAGAAATGATCAGGCTTCGAAATATCTCCCTTACCCCTTTATACCACCACATATCTTTCTTAAACTGCACAAAAAGTCTGGATACAGCTAGAATAATATTAAAAAGACGTCGCCGATACAGAAGGGGTCAATAGCTTCTCGATAGTCTAGTTTATTTAGTTTTACTGACTCGGGTTCGAAGCCCAGTCAGGTCATATCGCAAAAATATTAAAATATATCTAAACAAATATGTATAATGTCAATATGAGTTCATTATTCATTAAGACATAGTGTATTGGTCTAGCAGAGAGAGAGAGAGAGATGAAAAGCGTGCTGCATATCCTTTAATCCTAGGTTGGCCTAAGAGAGAGAGAGAGAGAGATACAGATATATATAGATAGAGACAGAGAGAGAGGGATATAGATAGTTAGATAAATAAATAGATAGATAGATAGATAAATAGATAGATAGATAGATAAATAGATAGATAGAAAGATATATAGAGAGAGTGAGAGAGAGACACTGGTTGAATCCCCGGTGAGTCTAGCAGAATGATAGATAGATGAATAGATAGATAGATAGAAAAATATATATAGAGAGGAAGAGTAAGTGAGAAAGTGACACTGGTTGAATCCCTGGTGAGTCTAGCAGAAGTTAATAAAGAAGTTATCGGCGTATGTGCATGCGGCGCTGACGGAGACGGTGACGGAGCGGATGGTGGAGTAGGTGGTGATGGTCACGGTGGTGCTGGCCGTCCTCCACACTCTGAGAAATATACAAATACACCATCAAAATATATACACATATAAATGAATATATATATATATATATATATATATATATATATATATATATATATATATATATATATATATATATATATATATATATATATATATATATATATATATATATATATATAATACAAGTATAACTAAATACAATAATAAATAAAATTGATGATTAAATGAAGATAATAACATTAATAATATAAACATGTTAATGGTTTTCGTGTGTGCCTGTGTGTGTGTGTATGTGTTATTGTCTATGTGCATGAAGGAGACTAATGGAAAAGTGGCCTACATCAAGTGTGCCCCCAAAGGTTGATAGAGTGACAGATAACCAAAATCAAAGTACATATTAGAGGTAATGTAGGTGCGCTGGAAAGGAGCGTGGTGTGCTTGTTAAGTGTAGTGAAATTAACAGGAGTGGGAAGTGTTTGCGAGAGTAAACTGGATTACTCTCTGTGTAGGTGAGGCAGAAATAGAAACAGTGGGGGAAGCCAGGCAAATGAAACAGGAGTTCCAGCAACTCCTTATAATATGCCAATGTGGCTTCCCATGGGTACTGCCCTGCTCGATTGGTGCCTGTGTGTGTGTGTGTGTTTGCATGTGTGTGTGTGTGTGTTTGTATGTGTGTGTTTTTTTTTAATGGCAATGATATGTTTATATATTTGTGGGGGGGGGTGAGGGGGGGGGGGGCGTAGTTTTAGTTTTCCCTCTTGACCCCCGTTCAATCTAATTTTGTAAATTTTTCGTTATAAAAATGTCCCGACCCTAGGCCGACTAGGATGAAGCGTCTTATTATCGCCAAACTAATGGGGCGAAGCGTCTTATTATCGCCGAAGTATTGGGGTGAAACTTCGTAAAATCTGCAAAGGAATGTAATGTAATAGTGGAGTATACGGTTGTACATTACCTGAAGAAGAACTTATGGCTGGGGTCGTCTCTGTCCTCCTCCTCCTCCCCCAGCGGTGCCTCCTCCAGACTGGTAGACAGAAGGGTGTCCACAGAGTCGGGGGAGGGACCGGCCACACCACCACGACCAGACCGACGCAGACGACGACCTTTACATACCTGGTTGTTGGCTGCAAGGGGGGGGGGGGGGGGGAGAGAGAGAGAGAGAAGGAGTAGGGGTTAATATTATACGTGTAGGGATTATTAAGGGGGACGGTAACTTTTAGGTTGGGGAGGGGGTGGGGGGGGGGGGGGGGGCGGCAAGGGCTAGCGGGGGTAATTATACGTGTAGGGATTATTGACAGTATTTATTTAAGGTAGGGATTATTAAGGGATGGTGTTTTTGTTTTGGTCTATATATTCAGTCATTCATATATACCGTATTTTTAGTTTCCTCCCTAGACCTCCAGCAGGCTTAAAAAAAAAAAAAAAAAAAAAAAAACACACACCCCTTAGACCCCTCTTCAAGATAAATTTGTACATTATTCGGTAGACAAATGTCCCGGCCGAATGCCGGTTCCTCTTAGAATTACAGGCTAGCTATCGCTCGCCAGAAAAAGATAGAGACCTAACTGTCACGAAAGGTCTTAACATTGACAATGAAATGGGGCGAAAGGTGTTAAAATCGTCAAACTAATAGGCCGAACGCCTTAAAATCTCAAAACTAATGGGGCTAAACACGAGGGAGAAAGTGGCCCAGAAAATCGGCCCATCTCCCCTTAATATTAATCTTAGCTTTAGTTGGAGGGGGGGGGGGGGGGGATGGCAAGACGTAATTAGGCTTTGCCAAGAACTATTGTATTTAGCTTTTGAGGCCAAAAGCTATTTTATTTAGCTTTTGAAGGCAAGAACTATTTTATTTAGCTTTTGAAGGCAAGAACTATTGTATTTAGCTTTTGAAGGCAAAAACTATTGTATTTAGCTTTTGAAGGCAAGACCTATTGTATTTAGCTTTTGAAGGCAAGAACTATTGTATTTAGCTTTTGAAGGCAAGAACTATTGTATTTAGCTTTTGAAGGCACGAACTATTGTATTTAGCTTTTGAAGGCAAGAACTATTGTATTTAGCTTTTGAAGGCAAGAACTATTGTATTTAGCTTTTGAAGGCAAAAACTATTGTATTTAGCTTTTGAAGGCAAGAACTATTGTATTTAGCTTTTGAAGGCAAGAACTATTGTATTTAGCTTTTGAAGGCAAAAACTATTGTATTTAGTTTTTGAAGGCAAGAACTATTTTATTTAGCTTTTGAAGGCAAGAAGTAAGAACTATTATTTATTGGGCTTTGGAAAGGACGATTTTTATACAGTTTGGGAATGCCCTGTAGGAATCCAAGGAGCATAACCAGTGTCCAGTCACATTACGTTTTGTTGTTGTGTTTTTATTTTGTTTTATTATTATATATTTTGAGTTGGCTTACTAAATTACAGGCTCGCTATTCCTCGCCTGGACAAAATCGACACCTAAATGCCACAAAAGGTCTGAAAATCGTCAAAACTAATGGAGCGAACTTCTTAAAATTTCAAAACTAGTTGGGTTAAGGGCAGGTTTTTAGTTTGGTCCCTAGATATCCTTCAAGCTTAAGATTACACCCCCTTGAGCCCCTTTCAAGATAAATTTGTACATTTTTCGGTAGAAAAATGTCCTGGCTGAAAGCCGGGTCCTCTTAAATTACAGGCTCGCTATCGCTCGCCAGGATAAAATCGACACCTAAATGACACGAAAGGTCTTAAAATTGACAGAAATGAGTTGAAAGTTCTTAAAATCGTCAAAATAATGGGGCGAACGTCTTAACATTAGGAAAACAATGGGGCTAAACATGAGGGAGAAAGGAGTCAAGACAAAAATCCCTCAAGTGGAAATCTCCCCTTAAACATGAGGGAGAAGGGGGCTCAGATTTTTTTTTTTTTTTTTTTAACAGAAATAGCACACATACACATCGCTTTCAGGGGAGATGGGCGTATTTATTTGTTTATTGTCATGTATTTTTATATTTTATTTAGTTTCCTTCCTAGACCTCCATCAAACTGTAAACAACGCTCCCTAGATAAATGTGCAGAAAAATGTCCCGGCCGAAGGCACCCGGGTTATTCTTAAAATGACAGGCTCGCTATCGCTCGCCAGGAAAGAAATCGACACCTAAATGGCACGAAAGGTCCTAATATTGACAACAAAAATGGTGTGAAAGGTCTTAAAACCGCCAAACTAATGAGGCGAACGTCTTAAAATCTGAAAACTAACGGGGCTATAGATAAAGGAGAAGGGGGACCAGAAAAACCGGCCCATCTCCCTTTCAATTCGGTAAACTAATAAGGTAATTGACCATTTGCGAGTTTCATTCTATAAGGAAGTTGGAGCCGTGAACATCGATAGTAAAGAGAAATGCAATAATTATGTGGGTTTCTGATGGATTAAAAGTATGATCAATTTGGTCGTATGTATTTATAAATGTATTATGACCATATTTTAGCTGGGTAATTCTGCTAAACATTGATGGTGACAGCTCCAACTTCCTCGTAGCCTGAAAGTTGCAAGTAGTTAATTGATGATACTGGTTAGCTATAGTTAAAACAGGACTTCAGAGGCTATGGATTATTAAGCCAGCCCACTGTAAGTCAAGAACATTTTCAGGACTGGAGTCCCTTTTCGAGAACTCCAGTTCCTTCGTGCTGATACTGACTGAGGTAGCAGGTGTAGGGGATGGTGGAGGTGAAGGAGGAGAGGAAGGTCCAGGTGGTGGTGGAGTAGTTCCTGACCAGTAGCTTAGGCACCCCTCCTCCACCCACGGCCATGGCTGGAAGGAAACGGAATCAGAGGGTTGCTCACATTCTATATTAACCTCTTCAGATATTAGACGATTTCATTCAGCTTAAGAAGGATCTATGGTTACTAAAAGGATTAATTAAGATAGTCTCCAGCCATTTAATTGTTAGAGGTCCTTCCTAAGCTGAATATAATCATCTAATAGCTGCCAGAATATAATGAAAAGGACGTCTCGGTAGGCCTACAAAATGGGTTAAAACATCTAGGGTTAACGTAAGATACAATTAACCCTTTCGCTGCGGGTGACGTTCTGGAACATCCTGGCAATTTGCAGCAATTTCCAGGCTTTAAAAGCCTGGAAAAAAATAAAAAATCGAGTGTCAGTGGGCGGGAGTGTGAGGGGCCCACCTCCGATCCTCAGAGCAGCCAGCGGCCCACTGAGGTAGACTGTGTCTCGCGCGGCTCTCTCACTGCCTCTCACAACAGTGTTACCAAGCGAGCGAGTGCTAACAAATAGCGGGTTTTTAATATTATTATTATTATTATTATTATTATTATTATTATTATTTACTTCTAGTTTTCTCCCTAGGCCTCCATCAAGTTTAAAAAATAATACCCCAAAAACCCCCTTCGAGGTAGATTTGTACATCTCTCTCTCTCTCTCTCTCTCTCTATATATATATATATATATATATATATATATATATATATATATATATATATATAGATATATATATATATATATATATATATATATATATATATATATATATATATATATATATATACTGTATATATATATAGACAGAGATAGAGAGAGAGAGAGAGAGCAGAATAATAAGTACAATATAGGTTCATTATTGTAGTGTATATTGTTCTCACCTTTGTCCTCCTTGGCGTCACCTTCTGCAGTAGCGCCCATGGTCTGTGCCCCCAGGAGGAGCGACAGGACGAGGCTCAACACCAAGCCTTTCTGAAACTATAAACACAACAATAACAAACAGGTCCTTCCGAAACTATAAACACAACAATAACAAACAGGCCCTTCCGAAACTATAAACACAGCATTACACTTAACATTCATAGGTAACAAACAGGTCCTTCTGAAACTATGCACACAATACAAACACACCTTTCTGAAACTATAAACTACAATATACTTCACATTCATAGGTAACAAACAGGTCCTTCTGAAACTATGCATACAATACAAACACACCTTTCTGAAACTATAAACTACAATATACTTCACATTCATAGGTAACAAACAGGTCCTTCTGAAACTATGCATACAATACAAACACACCTTTCTGAAACTATAAACTACAATATACTTCACATTCATAGGTAACAAACAGGTCCTTCTGAAACTATGCATACAATACAAACACACCTTTCTGAAACTATAAACTACAATATACTTCACATTCATAGGTAACAAACAGGTCCTTCTGAAACTATGCATACAATACAAACACACCTTTCTGAAACTATAAACTACAATATACTTCACATTCATAGGTAACAAACAGGTCCTTCTGAAACTATGCATACAATACAAACACACCTTTCTGAAACTATAAACTACAATATACTTCACATTCATAGGTAACAAACAGGTCCTTCTGAAACTATGCATACAATACAAACACACCTTTCTGAAACTATAAACTACAATATACTTCACATTCATAGGTAACAAACAGGTCCTTCTGAAACTATGCACACAATACAAACACACCTTTCTGAAACTATAAACTACAATATACTTCACATTCATAGGTAACAAACAGGTCCTTCTGAAACTATGCATACAATACAAACACACCTTTCTGAAACTATAAACTACAATATACTTCACATTCATAGGTAACAAACAGGTCCTTCTGAAACTATGCATACAATACAAACACACCTTTCTGAAACTATAAACTACAATATACTTCACATTCATAGGTAACAAACAGGTCCTTCTGAAACTATGCATACAATACAAACACACCTTTCTGAAACTATAAACTACAATATACTTCACATTCATAGGTAACAAACAGGTCCTTCTGAAACTATGCATACAATACAAACACACCTTTCTGAAACTATAAACTACAATATACTTCACATTCATAGGTAACAAACAGGTCCTTCTGAAACTATGCATACAATACAAACACACCTTTCTGAAACTATAAACTACAATATACTTCACATTCATAGGTAACAAACAGGTCCTTCTGAAACTATGCATACAATACAAACACACCTTTCTGAAACTATAAACTACAATATACTTCACATTCATAGGTAACAAACAGGTCCTTCTGAAACTATGCATACAATACAAACACACCTTTCTGAAACTATAAACTACAATATACTTCACATTCATAGGTAGCAAACTGGCCCTTTTGAAACTATAAACACAAAGTAACATGTCTTTCTGAAACTATAAACACAATCTATTTTACATTCATAAGTAACATTTCACATGTCCTGCTGATTCTATAAACGCAATGTACTTCACATTCATAGGTAACAAACATCTCAGAAAACAGGCTGAAAATCCACCTTTTCAATGTTTAAATGTTCCTATGCCCATAGATATGTTCCCAAATTAATTTGACCTTATATCAATGGACACCCCATGGGGTAAGGATTCCAAATACATTCGTTGTTAAATTGTGTGCATTGTTAAATTGGCAGAATCA
Organism: Paralithodes platypus; assembly: GCA_032716605.1. Taxonomy (NCBI): domain Eukaryota; kingdom Metazoa; phylum Arthropoda; class Malacostraca; order Decapoda; family Lithodidae; genus Paralithodes; species Paralithodes platypus. The sequence continues at coordinate 6,859,181 of CM064483.1, forward strand.
AAATTTAATTTTCAAATTTCCTTGGAAAATGCATGAGTGTTTATTTCCCTAGGAAAGAAAGTATGCCAATTATGTTGTCCAAGTACACTAAAACTCCCTGGATACATTAGTAGCAGCAGAATTTGAATTGGGGCTTTATTGTTGAAAATCGTATTTTTACCTATCTCAGAAAATGGGATGAATAATCCACTGTTTCTATTTACAATTGCTGCTGTGCCCTTAGATATGGGCTCAAATAAATGTTACCTTACATCAGTGGACGCCCCATGGCGTAAGGATTACATATATATTTGTGGTATAATTGCGTATGGTCAATTTGGCATTATCAGAATTATTTTTTTTCCAGTGTATCGAATGTTGTTTGCTTGTGTGGGGAGGTTGTACCCATTCCGAATTTCTAGAAAGGGTAGTCAAAAGTTTTTCTTCTCATCAACTCACCTCTTCTTACTAATTTCCTCCAATCGTTATCTACACGCTACAAAGCTGCATCTTTCTCTCTCTCTTCTACCGCTATTACTATAGTCAGTGAGCGGAGCTTTCTCAGTGTATACCTCCTCATTTATATTTTCTATGTGGATGAGGGAGACAAACGGCAAACATGCCTGTGACGAGTGCCTCCCCCAGAGTTGAAAGAGTGGCAGGGCCAAAATCAAGGAATGTTCGAGCCAAAATGTCTGGACACACGGAGTTTGAATAAATTTAAGTCATAGGATGAGGGAAAGATGGATTCAGGGAGAGAATTTCAGAGGTCAGCTGTTGAATAGAAGAAAGATTGGGAGTATTGTTTCACTCTTGAGTTGGAGAGTTGCACAGAGTAGGGGTAGGATTGTGTTGCAAGACAGGTACTACGTACCCTACGTAGAGAAGGTGCTATACACAGAGAGCTCTGAGGAACACTGATTATTGTAGTAGCGTTAGAATAGCGAGAGAGATGCAACATTGCGAAGAAGAGAGAGAGATTGCAGAGAGTCGGTGAGTGGATGGGAGTTAATGATACGAAAGGCTTTCCTTTCTACTTTGTCTAGAAGTGCTGTGTGAGAGGATCCTCCCCACACATGTGAACAATACTCAATACAAGGACGCACTTTGCCCCTGTACAGAGCAAGAAGCTGTGCAGGGGTAAAGAACCCCTTAAAGCGGTTAAGCACACCCAGCTTCTGGGTCGCCTTTGCAAGACTGGTAATATGGTCCTTCCAAGAGAGAGCGGAAGAAAAGGAGACACCGAGAATACTGAGAGAAGATGAAGGGTTGATTTTTTTATTGTTGAAGTATAAGGTCTGAACTCTGGGAGTTCACAATGGGTTTCACGACAGGTAGATAGATGGAGACATTGGGTTTTGGAAGCATTAAAGCCAACCAGGTTTTCTCTGCCCCAATTGGAAATAGTAGTTACGGTAGATCAGAAGAGAAGTGTTGTATGGCTTCATTACGTTTTTTTTTTACGGAGAGTAGGTGGCACCCGCCTTTCAACACATTCCCATCCCTATTCTGTCCAACTCTCTAAACCAAGATTTTCCCAGTCTTTCTGACACTCTAGTAAACTCTGAAATTTTCTTCCTAAATCTATCTTTTCCTCAACCTACTACTTAAACTCCTGCAAGCTCCTCGTTTCCAGACACATTTACCCTCCTTTTGTGTCTATACCCACTATTGTTGCAGCCTATCCTATACCCTGTTCCAAATAGGTAGGTCAGACATCGTGAAGCCTGACCTCTGTAACTCAAGAAAGGCTAGAGCAAATGGGCTGTAAATTTCCACTAGGCCAGAAATCGTGAACCATAACCTCTGTAACTCAAGAAAGGCTAGAGCAAATGGGCTGTACATTTTCATACCTATTCCCTTGCTGACCCTTCCCAAATGGGGGAAATATTAGCTCGAACACTCTATAGTAGTTTTAGAGCTGTGAACCACACCTATTCCCTGGCTGACCCTTCCCAAATGGGGGATATATTAGCTCGAATACTCTAGTCGTTTTAGAGTTATGAACCACACCTATTCCCTGGCTGACCCTTCCCAAATGGGGGAAATATTAGCTCGAATACTCTAGTCGTTTTAGAGTTATAAAGGTTAGCATTAAATTTGTTTGGCCAAGTTACGACGAAGTTTGCTCCCTAGACCTCCATCAAGCTTAAAACAAAATAAATAAACCCAAGACTCCCTTCCAGATAATGTTTTCACTACTGGGCTCCCTTACCATCTCGTTGTGTGGTATAGGACGACCTGGCCACGGGAAGGGTCGTGTGGGTCTTTTAAATGGTGGGGAGGCCGTGTCGTACGTCTGACAGGGAGGAAGAGACACTCGGAAGGCAACACTTATGCATAATGTAAACATTGGAAAAAGTCTCTTACAAGTGGATTTTACACGATGGTTTTTTTCAGAAGTTTTGATCTACAACTTAATGAGGGTGTTCTTTCTAGACCACCTTCTCCCTCATGTTTAGCCCCATTAGTTTTGTAATTTTAAGACGTTCGCCCCATTACTTGGGCACTTTTTTTCTATGTGCATGGAGGAGACAAAAGGCATAGCTGCCTGTAACAAGTGTTCCCTTCAAAGGCTAATATCTTTCACCTCATTGCTTTGTCATTTAGGTGCCGAAGTTTTCCTGGCGAGCGACAGCGAGACTGTAATTTGGGAGCAACCTTCGTCCGGGAAATTTTTCTCCCAAAGAACGTAAAACATTATCTGGAAGGGGGTCTCGGGGTGTTTTATTTTGTTTTAAGCTTGATGGAGGTCTAGGGAGCAAACTTTAAACAACATAATATATATATATATATATATATATATATATATATATATATATATATATATATATATATATATAAATTTACAGTATATATATATATAATGCAAAATAATAATAATAATTAATAAATAAACACAAATATATGAAAACCTCTCCTAGAAAGGAAAGTCCGCATTTTTTTTTTTGGCAAGGAAACTCCCGTATATGATTTATTGAGGAAAGAGTCAAACGAACCATGCAGCTTCGGTTTCGTTTGGGTGTTTTACATGTTTGCTATGATGTGTTCCGGGTCTGTTCACTATTAGCAGACGAAGATTTGGCCTTTCTATCCATTTTATTTACTTATTTACTATTTTATGTGTTTATTTACTTGTTTAAACATGTATTTATTTTGTATCAGTTTCCTCCTTAGACCTCCATCAAGCTTTAAAAAATACCCCAAAGACCCCCCTTCGAGATAAATTTGTAAATTTTTCGGTAAAAAATTGTTCCGGCTGAAGCCATGTTCTTCCTAAATTGTGATTTAAGAGGAAAATGCACCGAAAATTGTACAAATTTATCTTGAAGGGGGGTCTAGGGGGTGTTTTTCTAAGCTTGATGGAGGTCTAGGGAGGAAAATAAAAAATATATATTAATAAATGAATTAATAGACCAAATTTCAACTTTACCCCTTGAGGATGATGACACGTTTTGACAGTTTATTCTGGCTATCATTGGACGATTTGATATAACTTAAGCCGGAATAACACGAGCGTTTTTTCGAGCAATTTTTACGAGCAATTATGGTCTGAAAGCTTAAAGAATTCCACTTTATCAGAATTCCGCCGCCTAACATAATCTACCTTCATTCTAGTTACCGATACTAGTGCGAAAATGTTACAAAATATTAAAAGAAAAAAACTTACTTATGGAAAATTGACGGAAAAAGCGCTCGTGTGTCAGCGGCTTTAGGAAGGATTTGTCGGAATTGTAAGGGTAAAGACTGTCTCAATTAACCTTCTGACCTCCACGTACCCTTCCTAATCTGAATGTAATCGTCTAATACTAGCCAGAATGAACTGCCCAAGCGCGTCATAATCGTCAAGGGGTTAATCTTTCATATATTCGTCTTGGTGGTGTAATGGTTAAGGTGTCTACAAATCTGTGTGTTGATAACTCAGGTTCGAATCCCGGTGGATCACATATATGCTTTCATTCATTTCATTGGAGGTGTTTGATGGTGTGGTGAAATTAATACAAAATACATTTAGAAGACCAGAAATATGCACAATTAATTTCTCATGCAAAAAAATATAATTTTCTATGATCTAAGTTGAATCATAACCATTCTTGATTTTTGTTATAGGATATTGAAACATAATGGAAATATCACTTACAGTAACTATATTCACTGGGGTCAGATATGTACACACACTATATATATGATATATTCTGGCACAAGTTTCAGGCACCAAACAAAGAATATATATACATATATATATATATATAAATACATAAATGAAATAAAATAATATATAATACAAATCTTGTTAATACAGGCGTAATTTTGTGGCAAGCAGAACAAAAATTGAATAGTCTATTTATCTCTTGCCAGACGCCGTGATCCCCAAAAGGGTGACCAAATAATGCATACAATAATTTAGTCAAAGACATCCATCGACGATATTAAGGGGGGTCACCGTTTTTTGTTTATCTTTCTCTCCTTTTCTCTCTTTCCCTGGCTTGTATCCATTCGGCCTCATTCAGCCAACTGTTTTAAGACGTTTATCCCCATCCAGGTGTCGATTTCTTCCTGGCGAGCGATAGCGAGCCAGCATTGTATGGAGAAATCCGGCTTCGCCGGTGACATTTTTCGATCAAAAAATGTACAGATTTAGCTTGCTGTAAAAACAAAAATATATATATGATGGCTCGCTACCGCTCGCCAGGCAAATATTAACACCTGGATGGGGGTAAACGTCTTAAAACAGTAGGCTGAATGGGGCCGAATGGATAAAAGCCAAAGAGAGAGGGAGAGAAAGAGACAAAAAAGCGAGGTGGGCTCCCTTAAGCAATACGATTATGTTTTCCATTTATACCAGAGGCTGTAGAGAAAAGGACACTAAATAATAAATACTATATAGTTTCTGGTTGCCAAGGGTTACCAACATACCACAAATATACCTTTTGAATATTTTTGACTCATTGAATATTTGAATATTTTTGACTCATTGAATGTTTTTGACTCATTGAGGGCTCTCCTTAGCTGAATGAAACTGGTAAGTGGAAAATGTGAACAGGAATCCGTTATTGAGAGACAGAAAGAGGACTAAATACGTCATTGAGAGACAAAGAGGACTAAATACCGGTACGTCATTGATAGACAGAAAGAGGACTGAATGCGTCTTTGAGAGACAGAAAGAGGACTAAATACGTCATTAAGAAACAAAGAGGACTAAATACGTCATTGAGAGATAGACAGAGGACTGAATGCGTCTTTGAGAGACAAAGAGGACTAAATACGTCATTAAGAGACAAAGAGGACTAAATACGTCATTGAGAGACAGACAGAGGACTGAATGCGTCTTTGAGAGACAGAAAGAGGACTAAATGCGTCATTGAGAGACAGAAAGAGGACTAAATACGTCATTGAGAGACAGAAAGAGGACTGAATACGTCATTGAGAGACAGCAAGAGGACAAAATACGCCACTGAGGGACATAGAGATAAAAATACGTGATTGGATAACAGAACGAGGACGAAAATAGGCCATTGAGAGGACCCAAACAGGTGATCGCGCCGAACAATCAAGCACAGAGATTAACGGTCATGCCGCTGTAGGTACACATAAGGCTGGCGGAGAGGCTGATGGAGCGGTTGGTGGAGTAGGTGGTGACAGTGAAGGTGGTGCTAGAGGTCTTCCACACGGTAAAGAACAACTTGCCGGCCTGCTCCTCCTCCTCCTCCAGGGCCTTCTTCAGCTCCTCGTCAGCCGTTCCCTCCTCACCGTCACCGCTGCTGAGGAGGGTGTCCATGTTTGCGTTATCCTGGAATTTGATACTCCGGGCCCTGAGCATGTTGCGAGCCTTACAAGCCTTGGCAGCGGCGGCGGCTGGAATGGGACAGAGGGGAAGAGGATTTATTGTTTACTTTCTAAAGCCGGTATCACACGAGAGCTTTTACAGTCAACATTCGATGATTACAAATTTCTGGTAACATTTCTGGAATATTTTGCACTGGTATCGGAAACTAGACTGATGGTAGATGAATTTAGGTGACAGAATTATTATAAATGTTTCCCTCATATTCTGCCAGACCAGTGTTAAGGATAAATGTAAGGTGATAAAGCGTTCGTGTGATACCGGTTTAAATGATGGCGAATTTTGTATTATATTCTAGCTATAATTAGACGATTGTATGCAGTTTAAGAAAGCTCTTTGGAAACAAAAATGGCTAAGTGAGATCATTCGAAGCCTGTTAATCGCTGGAGGCCTTGTTAAACGTAATAGAATCGTCTAACAGTAGCCAGAGGAAAGTTGAAAAGACGGCACCGGTACTGAAAGGGTTAAGGAGATATTTTTTTTCTTTTCTGGACCCCAAAGTTGAAAGAGTGAAAGAGAGCCATATTTATTCAAGGTACGTTAGAGTCATAATGTATGGAAACACGGAACTTGAATCAGTTCTAAGTCAAAAGATGAGGGAAAGATAGATTGTAACCTATACCCGGTCCATTATAGGGGGGCCAGCAATCCTGAATATAATCTCTGTAACCCCCAAGAAACAACTAGAGTAATCAAGCTAATATTTCCACCATTTGGGAAGAGTCAGCCGGGGAATAGGTGTGGAAATGTACAGCCCGTTTGCTGTAGCCCATTTTGAGTTACAGAGGATAGAATTCCCGATTTTTCAGGTGTGGAAATGTACAGCTCGTTTGCTCTAGCCCATTTTGAGTTACAGAGGATAGAATTCCCGATTTTGCAGGTGTGGAAATGTACAGCCCGTTTGCTCTAGCCCATTTTTGAGTTACAGAGGCTAAAATTCCCGATTGTTGGCCTGCCTATTAGGCATGGACTATAGTTTATAGAGATACATAGATCCCTTACATGATTACATAAAGAAGGTAATCTGATATATAAAGATACATAGAGTAGATCCCTCACGTGAGTACAGTCGGCCGAATAAGTCATGTCTCGGCACCAAGTATATTTTGACTAATAATTGGTATCAGCAATATCTAAAACTTGATTTATTCGTTTCTAGTGAGATATACAAACATGTTCCTTCACTTATCCTCCCTATTCAACATCTGACAGACGTTAATACAGCCCAGAGCGAGCCAAACGCAAAGACAGCTGAGACATGACTTATTAGCGCTATCGTACAGTCGCACTAATAACTCATGTGTCAGCTGTCATTACGTTTGGCTCGCTCTGTGCGGTATTAATGCCTGTCAGATGTTGAATAGGGTGGGTAAGTGTAGGAGCATGTTTGTGTATCTCACTTGAAATGAATAAGGCAAGTTTGGATATTGCTGATACCAATTATTGATCGAAAAATTCTTGGTGTCGGGATATTACTTATTAGCGCGACTGTACAATCGGGGGTATTAAGTGTTGTCATAGATTCCAGTGGTTTTCGCTCAACAAGTGTTATTGGTACCTTTATAGTTACTGGGAAAAGTGCTTATCCCTCAGAGTATTAGTCAGTGTCCAACACTTTGTGAAATATCTGACAACACTTATTAAGGGGAGATATCCACTTGAGGGATTTTTTTCTTGACTCCTTTCTCCCTCATGTTTAGACCCATTTATTTTCTAATTTTAAGACGTTCGCCCCATTATTTTGACGATTTTAAGAACTTTCGACCCATTTCTGTCAATTTTAAGACCTTTCGTGCCATTTAGGTGTCGATTTTATCCTGGCGAGCGATAGCTAGCTTGTAATATAAGAGGAACCGGCTTTCAGCCGGGACATTTTTCTACTGAAAAATGTACAAATTTATCTTGAAAGAGGGTCAAGGGGGTAAAATTTTAAGATTGCTGGAGGAGTAGAAAACAAACTAAAAACCTCCCTTTAACCTCGACTGTACATAGACACTACAGACACACTAATAAACACTTACAAATTAGCAGGTGAAGGGGACGGTGTCAATGTGTGTGTTTGTTTGTGTGTGTGTGTGAATGTGTGTTTTCTGTGTGTGTGTGTGTGTGTGTTCCTTATGTGTGTGTGTGTGTGTGTTCCTTGTGTGTGTGTGTGTTGTGCGTTCCTTGTGTATGTGTTCCTGTGTGTGTATTCCCTGTGTGTGTGTGTGATCCTTGTGTATGTGTTCCTTGTGTGTGTATTCCCTGTGTGTGTGTGTGTTGTGTGTGTATTCCCTGCGTGTGTGTGTATGTGTTCCTGTGTGTGTATTCCCTGTGTGTGTGTGTGTGTGTGTACGTATTGTCAGGGGGTTAGAAAACGTCCACCACATTGTATAATATTATTATATTCATATACTCGTAGTTCTCTATAACAGTATCTCCTTGACACACACACACACACACTCTCTCTCTCACACACACACACACACACACTCTCTCTCTCAATCTCACTCTCACACTCTCTCTCTAATACCTCTTCGACACCTAAATAGCACGAAAGGTCTAAATATTGACGAAGAAATGGCGTGAAAGGTCTTAAAATCGACTAACTAATGGGGCAAACATCTTAACATCTGAAAACTAATGGGGCTAAACATGAGGGAGAAAGTGGTCCAGAAAACCGGCCCATTAAGGTGAAATCAAATGAAAGAACTCTCATCACTTATCTAGGTTTATTCACAGGAGTCAGATTTGTACTTATTGCTAAAATAAATAATTATACACGAAAACAGGAGCACCCTCGCGATCTGGTCAATCTCTTATTGTTGTTAACCCTTTTAGGATTATCACGCGTTCTAACGATATATTATGGCTAGCATTAGATTATTTTATTCTGTTTAGTAAGGCATAATAAATGTCTAAGGGTTAATTGAGATATGATTACCCTTTTGGTACCTATAGATTCCTAAGTTGCATTAAAACGTCTAATGAATGCCACAATAAAACAAAAACAAACAAGAAACGCGTAATATTCTTTGAGGATTATGACACGTTTTGATAGTTTATTCTGGCTATCATTAGACGATTTTAGTCAACTTACGAAGCTTCTGTGGGCATCAAAATGGTAAAGACTATCTCAAATAACCCTTTGACTTCCACATATCCTTACTAATCTGAGCAAAAACGTGAGCTAATAGCCAGATAATATAAACAAAACCCGTGATGGTTTGGTAGAAGGGTTAGGCGCATGCGTTGTAGACGATGCCAGCGTAGGTGCACATAACACTGGCGGAGAGACTGATGGAGCGGTTGGTGGAGAAGGTGGTGATGGTCACGGTGGTGCTAGAGGTCTTCCACACGGTGAAGAAGAACTTATCCTTCTTGATCCCCTCCGCCTGTGCCTCCTCCTCCTCCTCCACGGCCTTCTTCAGATCATCGTCACCCGCGCCTCCCCCACTGCTGAGAAGGTCGTCCATATCGGTGTTGTCCTGGGGGAAGGTGAGCATCCTGGCTCGGTGTAGTCGGCGGCCCATACACACCTTGGGCTTTTGGGCGGTGGCATCTTGGGCTGGAGGAGGGGCACACAGAGTAAGTCAGTAAGGGCAAGTATTCACTATTTTTATGGACCCCTTCTCCTTCAAGTTTAGCCCACTTAGTTATGATATTTTTAGACTTTCACCCCATTAGTTAGGCGATTTTAAAACCTTTAGCCCTATCTAGGTGTTGATTTTGTCCTGGGGAGCGTTAGCGAGCCTGTAATTTAGGAGGAACCGGCCTTCGGCTGGGACATTCTTCTACAGAAAAATGTACAAATTCATCGCGAAGGTGGGTCTAGGGGGTATTTGTTTAAAGCTTGATAGAGGTCTCGGGAGCAGAAAAAGATATATATACAGTATATGTACCGGTAATAATTAAAAACAAACAAATATATAATATAAAGTCCCCTTAACCCCCAACCTCACTCAAGATTGATCAAACAAGCTATCCTTCAATCCCAGACGTTGGCCCCATTTCTTATAAATGTTACGACCATTTATGCTAATTAGGTGTCGATTTCCTGGCTAGATATTCATATTTTTTCACCAAACAACTTTACTTCTAAACTCAATTGATGAAATCAACGAAAACATGTGGCACTCCCAGGACTCGAACCTAGAATACATGTGGCACTCCCAGGACTCGAACCTAGAATACATGTGGCACTCCCAGGACTCGAACCTAGAATACATGTGGCACTCCCAGGACTCGAACCTAGAATACATGTGGCACTCCCAGGACTCGAACCTAGAATACATGTGGCACTCCCAGGACTCGAACCTAGAATACATGTGGCACTCCCAGGACTCGAACCTAGAATACATGTGGCACTCCCAGGACTCGAACCTAGAATACATGTGGCACTCCCAGGACTCGAACCTAGAATACATGTGGCACTCCCAGGACTCGAACCTAGACTACATGTGGCACTCCCAGGACTCGAACCTAGAATACATGTGGCACTCCCAGGACTCGAACCTAGAATACATGTGGCACTCCCAGGACTCGAACCTAGAATACATGTGGCACTCCCAGGACTCGAACCTAGAATACATGTGGCACTCCCAGGACTCGAACCTAGAATACATGTGGCACTCCCAGGACTCGAACCTAGACTACATGTGGCACTCCCAGGACTCGAACCTAGAATACATGTGGCACTCCCAGGACTCGAACCTAGAATACATGTGGCACTCCCAGGACTCGAACCTAGAATACATGTGGCACTCCCAGGACTCGAACCTAGACTACATGTGGCACTCCCAGGACTCGAACCTAGAATACATGTGGCACTCCCAGGACTCGAACCTAGAATCCATGTGGCACTCCCAGGACTCGAACCTAGGATACTCACACCGAAATTCCGGGCATGTATGCATTACGCTCTCAAGATAATATACCATAAAACAATACTGTTATAGAATATGAAGGGTACGGTGGAGGTGAACTGGTAGAGGAACTGATGATTACATAACTAACCTACACTATAAAGCTACATAGCATAATATACATAATAATATACATAATAATATACATATAAGCTACATGGTACACTTACTGAAATAGCAAGTGAAGGGTACGGTGGAGGTGAACTGGGAGAGGAAGGTCCAGGTGGTGGTGGAGTAGGACTGGACAAACAGCTTCCCCTTCTCTCCTGTAGAAGTAAACACCATTATATACAGTTAGGGCATTTCCCCAGGTCATATTAGGTCATTGGAGGTTGTCGTAGGTAATTTCCAGGTCAATTATGGTCATCTTAGGTAATTTTGAGGTCAATTATGGTTATCTTAGGTAATTTTGAGGTCAATTGTGGTCATCTTAAGTAATATTAGGTAATTTTTTGTCATTTTGAGGTCAATTGTGATCATCTTAGGTAATTTTAGGTCATTTTGAGGTCGATTGTGGTCATCTTAGGTAATTTTAGGTAATTTTGAGGTCAATTGTGGTCATCTTTGGTCATTGGAGGTTGTCGTAGGTTATTTCCAGGTCAATTGTGGTCATCTTAGGTCATTTTAGGTTATTTCCACATAGCGATTTTGATAATTTAATTTGACTTTATATTGTCCTTGTCCCAATTTTGGTTTGTTTAGTTTGCAAGTTTTACATTTTAATTAGCTATTTTAAGTTCATTGGTGCAGTCTCAGGAATTTCAAGGTAGTGACTGCAATTTTATGTTGATTCTACAGCATTCGGCCTCGTTCAGGTTGTGATTTTATCTTGGTACTTTAGGAGAAACCGTCTTTTACTTGGAACATTTTTCAATCAAAAAATGTACAGCTACTGACCAATGTTAGTGAGCTGCTGCAATTTTATTCGTGCAATTGACCACTTGCGAGTTTCGGTCTATAAGGAAGTTGGAGCTGTGGCTATTAATATTTACCAGAATTATCAGTTAACATACGGTCACAATACATTTATAAATACATAAAACCAACTTTATTATACCTTTTATCCATCAAAAACTCACATTATTATTGCTTTTCTCTTTAAAATATCGATGTTTACAGTCCCAACTTCCTTATAGAACGAAACTCGCAAGTGGTCAATTGTATCCTTTTAGAATGATGTTGAGATCAAACCAGCTAACTACATGAACCTTTCCCAGTAGTTGTACAAACTTAGCTTGAAAGGAGGCGTTATTTTTAGCTTTAAGGGGATATGGGCCGGTTTTCTGGACCACTTTCTCCCTCATGTTTAGCCCCATTAGTTTTCAGATTTTAAGAGGTTTGCCCCATTAGTTTGTCGATTTAAGACCTTTCGCCCAATTTCTTCGTCAATATTTAGACCTTTCGTGCATTTTGGCTCGATCATCCCTTGATTTTGGCCCTGTCACTCTTTCAAATATGGGGGAGGCACTCGCTATAGGCAGTTCTGCCTTTTGCCTCCCTCAATCACATATAACAAAAAAGAAAAGAAAAACATTTAGGTGTCGATTGTTTCCCTGGCGAACGATAGTGAGCCTGTAATGTTGGAAGAAACGGCCTTCGGCTGGGACATTTTTCTACCGAAAAATGTACAAATTAATCTAGAAGGGGAATCTAATGGATGTTTTTTTTTTTTTAATGTGATGGAAGTCTAGGGAGGAAAATAGAAAAATAATGAATACATGCAAAAATCGGCCAAAAAGTGAACCATCCCCCCTTAATGGGAGTCC